>KQ030507.1:724996-1006333 GCA_000956045.1 Hirsutella minnesotensis 3608 | reverse complement strand
GCTTAGAAAGCCCTAGTACTCCTATTCTAAACTAACTTAGGAAACCCGCGTACCGGGAGAAAAACCTATATCCTACTCTTTTCTATCTTCGCGCCTCGTAAGGGGCGTTATCGCGGCGTTCTCGGTATAGGTACGCTCCTACGCTAGCCTAGTGCGGTTAGCTAGTCGGCCTACCTAGGGAATTTGCTTACCTAGGGACGTCTAGGCCCGTAGGCTAGGTATATTGCGGCGCTACTACGGTACGTCCTCGCCGCGCGGACGGCTCGGTCCCGTAGCGCCGCTTTTTACGGGCCGGAGCGATAACGTCGCGGTCCGGCGTCGTATCGAAGGTCCGGCGCTCTCGCCGTAACTCGACGATTTACTACTATCGTTACTACCGCCTCGTTTATTCGGTCGCTACCTAAGGCCTCCCCTTCCTAACTATAAAAGGAAGGCCTCCCCCCCGTTCCTTCCTTCCTTCCTTCCTTCTCTCTTTCCCTCCCCAAGGCCGCCGCCGACGCCGCCGGTAAGTCTTTGCTATCGCACGCGGGTCTCCCGCGGTACGGTATCCCCTCGCGTGCGTCTCGCTAACCCTTCTTAGCCCTCCTACCTACCTACCTACTTACTCGCGCTACGCTATTATTACGCTCTTACTACGCTCTTACTACGCTCTCGCCGCGCTCCCGCTATATCTACGCCTACCGTCGCCGACGCTAAAGGCCCGCGCGACGCCGGCATTATTAAGGTAGTAGGTTAGGTCGTCCTCGCTTCGTTATCGGTACTAACTCGCCTCGTAGTCGGGTCGCCCTCGCTCTATTCCCTATACCTCCTATATATCGCGTATTAATACTAGCTCGGCCGTCCGTTACTACGACCCGATTAGTAAGTTCGGTCCGCCTTCGCTTCGTTCTCGCCTTACTAACGCTTCGGGTTTATAGTTAGTACTAGTCTACGTTATATAGCTTATATTGCTAAAAATCGGCCCTATAAACTAGTAAGTTATCGCTATACCCCCGCGTTATATACGCTCTACTAACGCTACTAAATTACGGATCTAGCTATATAGGAAGCGGCCTACTTTCTATCCGACGCCTCTGCTACGCTAGCTATAGTTTATATTCCCTTCGCTCTCGCCTCGACTTCGGTTTTCTTACTAACCTCGAATAGCCCGCTACCGAGCTTAGCTAGCTTAGTTAGGCCGCTATACGCGCTTTACGCGCTTAGCGTACTACTAATAAGCTAGCTACGCTACGACGCCGGGCCGCTACCGCCGCTCTTACGCCCCCGCTTACCGCCGTTCCCTTCGGCGCGCGCGCGCGCCGCCGCCGCCGCGGCGTTAGTAGTAGACTCTAATAGGGAGGAGGTATTAGAGGAGGAGGAGGGGGTTAAGGAAGGGGGGGGGGCCGAAGAGTAAGTAGGGCGCTAAAGCCCCGGCCTCGAGGCGCCGTCCCCCCTTAGTAGCTCTTCTAAATTAACTATATTCTACCTCCGCCGTTCTCGTCCTATATATTATAATCTCGCGCTTAATTTATCGGCCTTAGGGTTTATTCCCTCTTATCGTAGGCTAGCCGCTTAGGAATAACTTATAGGTTATATAGTTATTATCCTATAGCTCTTATAGGCTTATAATTTAGCTATATTAATAGATTAATATAGTTGTCTTAATAATCTCTAGCTTCTAAGACTAAATAGTAACTTAGAGGTTAGGTAGTTACCTTTTTATAATTCCTATAAGCTTCTTATTTAGTTATATCGATAAATATATTAATAGTTATTAAATAGCTTTATAGGCTATATAAGAGAGAGGGTGTAATAGGCGTTAAAATAGGTATAGAAGTCCGGATTTTATCGGCCTTAGGGTTTATTCCCTCTTATCGTAGGCTAGCCGCTCCGCTAGGGCGTACTAGAGCCTCCGATGCGATAGGAACTAGCGGGTAAGGGGTTAGGCGAGTTCGTATCGGTCTAGGGCCGAGTTAAGGTCGGCTTCGGTCTATAGGAAGGTTAGCTCTCGGGTCTTAGCGTCTCTTATTTATAGGCATTAGAGGAAGATATATACTAGGGTCTCTCGTTCTTCTTCGTATCGGTAGAGTAGCGAGTCTACGCTAGGTACGTTTCGCTAGTAGAGATACCCTCTTAGTCCGATTTGGCCTATACGTAGCTATATTAGCGTAGAGCTCTCGTACTTAAGGAGGCCCTCGTATCGCTAGAGGGCTCGCTTAACGTTATTATCCGGGGGGAAAGCGTCTATTAGGTCTAGGGTCGCGCGCGGTTACGATATAGTCCTATCCCTTATATACCCGTATATAGCCTAGGCCTTTAATATCCAATACTAGCTATTTAAGCCGAAGCTAGCTAAGGGGTTATACCAAGGTTATAGTTAGATAGCTAGTAAGCGTTATAGTAGTTAGGTTAGTTACGAGCTTATAGCTAGTAGCTATACGTATTTAATACGTATAATAAAGGCTTTTTAAGTCGTCGGGTAGTTGCTAGCGTTAGCGTTAGCCCCGGGTATTTGCGGCGTCGTCTCCTCCCTCTTATAGCCTCGCGAGCTATATCGCATACGATCCGTAATCGGTCCGTTAAGCCTACTTCCTCGGTTCGAACTATAAACGCATATACGCGTATATTAAGGTATAGGTCAATCGGCATAACTATTATCTCTTTTTCTAGGCATCGGATTAGGGTCGCGCGGAACGCGCTAGCGATAACGCGGAAGCTCGCCGATTGCGCTACGCCTAGGGCCTTAGCGATCCCGCGTAGCTTCCCTTATAGCTCGGTAGGTATATAGAACGTTAAGGCGCCGTAAGCGATAAGGCTACGGATAACTTTCGAGTAAATCTCCCGAGCTCGTGTAATCCGGCATCCCCACGCTAACGCGGCGAGTGCGGTAAGGGCGACGTTTTACCGTTCGAGCTTAATCCGGACTTAGCGGAGGTAGGCCGCCCAAGACATCTTTCTATCGAACTAGACGCCGAGGAACCTCGCGTCGTTCTATAGCGCTATCGTAGCTATGCCGAGGCGAACGCGTAACGAGGGTGCTATATACGCGCGACTAAAGTATAGGAGCTCGCTTTTCTCGGGTTCGAATCGGGCCCCTACGCGCTCCGCCCACGCTTTTAAAAAAGCTATAAGTTAATTAAATTAATAGTTATATTATAAGTATAATATAGTAACTTTTTATAAGTTTCTTAGTATTATTAGCTTTATTACCTTTACTTTAAAAAAGTAAGTAGTTTTCTTTATACCCGCTTCGCGAAAGCTAGCTAAGATAGTTATATACTACTAGCTACCGTATATATAGGTAATATCGTAACGCTAGGGTCCGCTACTATTATAGTTACTTAGCTTAATATTAATAATAATATACCCTTCTTAGCGCGCGTATTTCTATAGCGCTTTATAAGTATTAGAAAAATCTAGGAAAAGTAGTATATTATATAGTAGTAGCTAGAGTATTTTCTTATATAAAAAGTAAGTCTATAGCTATTTAGGCGGCGATATAATTAATATCAATATATTAAGTCGCGGATAAGTAATTATAATATTATTATAACGATAATACGTATTACGATATATAATAGGGTTATTATATATAGGGTAGTTACTTAAGAGGTAGACGCGAGGTATATAGCTTCTAAGCTATTTCCTATAATAATACATATACCTCGCGTCTTAGCGCGCGGGGCTATACTTATTATAGTATAAATATAAGTAGGATAATATTCGCGCATAAGTAGACTAAGGGGGGTCACTTTAAATTACTAGTAATAAGTTACGAATATTATTATCTTTACTCCTATTAGCTTAAGAGGCTTATATCTTGTTCCTAGCTGCGTTATATACTTCTATATATAGCATAGCTAACTCTAATACGTCCCTTATTATAATAATATTTTTAATTAATATAAATAGCTCGTTAAGAGAGAGAGAGATTTATTACTCTAGTTAGCCTAAAAGGCCCTAGTGCTCCTATTCTAAACTAACTTAGGAAACCCGCGTGGCGGGAGAAAAACCTATGTCCTGCTCTTTTCCGTCTTCGCACCCCCTTCGCGCGTAGGTAGGTATGCCTCAGTGCCTGGGTGCCGGTACATACGGGGCACTTCGGTACTGGGTACATCCATCGATACTTGGATACCTCGAGGTCCGTGGCCGCACACGGACATCCGGAGCCGTTGGGGTTTCGATCCGTTGCAAAGGCATCTCCTTTCGGGGGCGATCTCCTCCCCAAAGCTTGTCCATCTTTATCCACCTCAGAACGACCCATTCATCGAGGCATCGCTCACGGGTGCCATCTCGTCACGTAATCTTCTGTGTCATGACTCGTGCAATAACGCGTTGATTACACTCGCGGCAACAACACGGGCGGGTCCCAAAGGGCTCCTATCCGTCAAACTCAACAGGACCCAGCGCCCGTCATTCTGGTTCTCGTCTCAACCGTGATGGCCCTTTCGCGCTCCTCATTACTCATGCCGCATCATCACTCGTCCGGGAATGTTCTTGACGCCCAAGTTAGCGTTCTGAAAGGCCATTACTACCAACAGTCACCATCTCTTGTCCGACCTGACCACCACCGACCGAGCAATCATGGCCGAGACTCCCGAAGCGTCCAACAGCCAGCAGAGCAGGCGCCAGGCCGCGATTCTCGACCGCTATCTTCCCGAGGGCTTCTCGGCCGATCCCGAGGTCAGCCTGTCCGCGCAACCCGTTAATGTTTCGGCATCACCGCAACGGGTGGCTGCATCGGATTCGGCCTCTTCTAGCTGTGACGCCGGGCCCAGCGACGAGCCGGCCATCGGGTCCGAGGGCGTGGAATCATCTCTCAAGCTCCTGGGCGGCGATATCCATCGTGACATGTACAAGATTAAGGCCAGGGCAAACTCTGTTCGTCGCGCAGCCACTTTCTCGTACCAGCCATCGCCTCGTCTTCATCCGAGTGACGAGCTCTCATACCCAGAGCAGCGTGAGCCCGGTGGGTTCAGACGACAGCACCTGCAACGTCAGGCGCGTCAACGACGAGCTAGTGGGCCTATGGTTGTGGCCAAGAACTTCGTCGACTTCCTCGACCTCTATGGAAGTTTCGCTGGCGAGGATCTTGAAGACGTCGACACATCCGAGGACGAGTCGGCCATAGATGACCAGTCGGAGGAGGAAGTGGCAGAGCGCCGACCGCTTCTGGGACGGCGCCGAAGTTCGAGGCGCGTAGGTCGAGCAGGCGATGCGAGCACCGTAAAGACCTTCTTCACGCTACTCAAAGCCTTCATCGGCACCGGCATTATGTTTCTGCCCAAAGCGTTTAGCAATGGTGGCATACTGTTTTCGTCCATGGTCCTTGTCGTCATCTCCCTCATCAACTGCCTCTGTTTTCGCCTTCTCCTCGACTGCCGACAGAAATATGGCGGGGGCTACGGAGAGCTGGGTGCCGCCATAGTTGGTCCTCGGTTCCGCAGTATCATCCTCGCATCCATTGCTCTGTCTCAGCTTGGCTTCGTCTGTGCTGGCCTCATCTTTACGGCTGAGAATCTGGCGGCTTTCCTCCGAGCCGTCAGCAGCGATGGGCGTGGTTTCAACCTCGGAGTTCCCAGCCTCATCGCCCTTCAACTGGTTCCTCTTGTGCCTCTGGCTCTGATTCGAAATATTTCAAAGCTGGGCCCTGTGGCTCTTCTTGCCGACGTCTTCATTCTCGTGGGTTTAGTCTACATCTGGTACTATGATGTCTGGGCCCTGGCCCGCGATGGACTGGAACCGACGGTTCGCTTATTCAACCCATCATCTTTTACGCTCACGATTGGATCAGCAATCTTCACATTTGAGGGTATAGGTCTCATCCTGCCAATACAATCGAGCATGAAGAAACCGGAGCACTTTAGCAATCTGCTGTACCTCATCATGCTGATCATTACCATCATCTTTACCTCAGTCGGCGCCCTCTGCTATGCGACGTTTGGTGAAAGCACCAAGATTCAGGTCATCTCGAACTTTCCGCAGGACTCTCCACTTGTCAATGCGGTGCAACTGCTCTACTCATTGGCAGTGCTTGGGGGTGAACCGGTACAACTCTTCCCTGCCGTGCGCATCATCGAAACGTCACTCTTTGGCGATCGGGCGACCGGAAAGAAGAGCATGGCCATTAAATGGAAAAAGAATGCCATTAGGTCGACCGTTATGGCGGTATGTATTGGCATCAGCATGGTTGGCGCCACCGATTTGGACAAATTCGTCTCCTTGATCGGGAGCTTTGCATGCGTCCCGCTTGTATACATTTACCCGGCGTATCTGCACTACAAGGGCGCCGCTGACAAGGGCTGGACCAAAACACTAGACGTAGCCCTCATGGTACTAGGCTTCGTTGCCATGGTCTATACGACCGCCGTGACAGTGTTTGACTGGGTCAAGCCGTAAGTGAATGCTACCTCTTGTGGCTGTCAGCTCATCACCTTGATCACAGCCAGCTCGGTACGTGTTGATGAGGCGCGGGGCTTGCTGGAACGGTAGCCTCGTGTCCGATATTCCACGACGCGGCGGCACTACGAGGATGCGTCTGAGCGAACGGCTAGGAAATTCTTGCAGCAAATGAGTAGATGAAAACTTGACTTCTGTCGGGACGAAGGGAAGGGTGTTGTGGGATTTCGTTTTCTGGACATTTAGGATGAATCACCAGCTATTTCAGGTCGACAGCAATGCATCGGGATTGACTACAATATGGCGCTTTGTAGGATAAAGGGGTTGAATATGCACCTGTACCCAGAATTCCGGACTCCTGGACGCAGAATATGAAATAAGCTGAAATTCAAGTCTTCGGTTTTCGGGACGATTACGGTGACTGACTACAATGGTAAGCTCTTTGCAACCTCGACGTGGCCAAGGAGGGTAGCGCATTTTCCAGTCTGGTTGCTTCTTGTCAGGTAAATCAAGTGTTCCTGACGTATGAGCGTGCATGATATCAATCCAATCTGACTACGCACAGGATAAAAGCAACCGTAGTCGAACTGCGGATAAGAGCTGCTACAAGAGTTCCTATGTAGGTATTGACGATTGACCTACTTAGGAAAATCCGTGGTGGAGTATTCGTACAAGGAGAAAGATGTATGTAAGTGGAGCGCGGCGGAAGGCAAGCTTGGCTGCTGGGGAAAATGTGGGGGTGGGGTCAAGTGCGGGGGCTTGCGGGCGCCTATTCTTGGGTTCCGTTCGCGGCCGGCCACATCAACTGGCTGACACGGCTACATGGACACCCGATCCTCCTGCACGAGCCTGGCACCCAAGGAATGAGTAGGTGCAAAAGAGGGGCCACGTGGAGGACAAAAAGCATGCCCCCCCTCTCTCTCGGTATCTCTCTCGCTGAGAGGGGGGAGTTTTTTTTTGAGTCCTACTAGGGGGGTGTGCAAGGTCCATGATTCTGAAGCTCCGAGTTGCACGCGCATAGATCTACTGTACAATTAAGGCGCGGATTGCTTGCGACGGTCAGGGTCTTTGGATGGAACCCTGCCTGCGTCTGGAAAGTACATAGTAAGTTACCTCGGTATCTGCAAGTGCGTTCGAGGACCAAACTCGAGCTTGACATTGGCGAGAGCGTACTGAAATACGGATCTCTTCATTTGTCCAATGCTTCTCGAGGCTTATCGCCATGGTAAGCGGCATAGATAAGGAACGCAGGCCGGCGTACGATGCGGGCGGCTAATTGTTGCGGGAGCTCGTGCAGAATTGTCCGCTCGCAGCATGCATCCGTACATTGACCATTGCCTGACTCTTGTCACCTCCAAGCCCACTGCATGGTCTCGGGGCCCATGGCCATGGCCCCATGCGTTCACACAAGAAGAATGAGTGTATGCATAAGACTCTACCTGGCCAGACTTTCACGAGCGACAAGTTGGTGATGCTGTTGGTGCCATCGGTCTTGCGTCGTGGGAACAATCACATAGCCCAGGGTGTGGGAGCAGCGAGTCTCGGCCAAGCGTCGAAAGCGCCTCGGACCGTCAGACGGTAAGGGTGCAAGAGGTGCTCAATAAGTGAGGATGGAGGCGCAAATCGAAGGAAGCACCGCAGGCAATGCGGGTCAGGGCGGTGGGATGCAAAACAGGGACGAGGCAAAACAGTTTGATGAGTTGGTCTGAGGCAGGCACGTTGCAGACAGTCGGTCAGCTGACGCTTCGGCTAGCTCTTTTGGGTAATCCGAAGCGCACCACGCCAAGCACCGACTTTCTTCGATGCCCTCGCGACCGTTCGTCTCCGCTCCCGCATGCCTGAATTGCGGAAAAGGCAATCTGATGCTCTCGTGAGATGCAAATGTCCACATCTCGTAACAATCTGCCAAGCCCGTCATGTGCCCAGCGGCCCACAAAGAAACAGGATCGGTCGGTATGTACAGCCCAGCCGGCCGGGGTCTTTGCATTGCAAACGACTCAGGAACTCCCAATGCGACCAAAAAGCAGCGGCACACACCATGCAACAGCAGAGCCTGTGCTCCCCTTTGGTCACGTTGCCGTCGCCTGCACAGCAGCGTGGCTCTCTGTGCAACAGCAGGCATCGTTGAATCGACAGTGATGAAGATTACCAGGCAAACAGGGTGGTCTGTGCCAGGACGCAGTCAGGAACCCACCATGTATTCGGAACCACGAATATGCGGCCGCTAGCCGTCCGAGCCGACGGTGCTCTGGCGTCCAAGTTACTATTCATGATCCACTACGAAGTAGGCTCGCACGGAAGCGCGCGTCTCGACCCTTTCCAAAACGATGTGCCAAGCAAACTGGAGCCTCATGCTGACTGATGCCTCAACTGCTTCTTGTACCGAGCCAAGGGCTCTGGAGTCAGTTACCCTACTACCTGAGGCATGTAGTAGGTAAGGGAACTAGTCCTCTTCAACTGCCTTTCCCACTTCCGAGTCTTCCATCCAGCTCTTGCGTGTCACGCCCGCGGTTATGCTTGACTGTACTGCTCCACGCACGCACGCACGCCGCACGCCGCCCCCCTTTGCCCTGGTCTGGAGGGTGAGGGACATGATTTACCCCGTCCACCTCTCATCAAAGACGATACGAAAACACCCTTCTTCATGCATGTGCGTCTCCATCTCCTCCGACCCTCGAATCCGCGGCCCCTCCCTCCTTCCCTGCACTCCATCCCCGCCATCCGGGCCTCGTGACCTTTCAACGACTCGGCTACCGAATTGTCATAGTCTGACTCCGACTCGATTCTGCTCATTTCCCTCCGCCCAGTCCTAAAGCTGGCTCCCGGTGCTCGACGCTGCGCCACCCCATCCCCCGATCTGCCAGATTGAACTGCTCCTCGTTGCCTATGCTGCTCAGTGTCCTGCGGGTTTCGGCCCTTGCCATAAGCATCCTGCCGCACCTTCCCTTGCCGTGACTGTACAAAAGCCACCTCTCCTCCTTGCCCAAACTCGACGCATTCCGTTCAACTGCTCTCCTCTTTCCACCTTACCACTCGCCTCATCAATCGCCGTCGCTATCGCCGCTGTCACCTTTACGGCTCTACTCTCGCGGGCCTGTTTGTTGTGGCTCTTCGAAACGGCGCGCCCGTCATCCACGCAGCGACCATCATCCCTGCTGAGGAAAGTCCAAGACGCAAAAAGTGACGGCCATGTCGAGGTTTGCTCCTACACTGAGGCACTTCGCCCGGCCCCGGGCCACACCCTTGATGGTGGCCCCGGCAGTCGCCCGGCTCCACTCTTTCACCCGCCGTGCCGTGCATACGTCCTCCACTCGGCATAACCTTGCTCCCGCACCTCGGCCCCACCTGCTACCCGAATTCAGCCTCCAGGACAAGGTTGTGGTTGTCTCGGGAGGAGCCCGGGGTCTCGGCCTCATCCAAGCCGAGGCCCTCCTCGAAGCCGGGGCGACAGGTTCGTCCTCAAGCCTCACGGGCTTTTCGGCTGCCATTGGCTGACCATTGCCATGATTTCTAGTGCATTGCATCGACAGGCTCCCCTCTCCCGCCAACGATGCCAGCTCGGGCTTTTCTGAAGTCTGCAAAAGAGCTCGCCGCGAGCTCGATACGAGCCTTACCTACCATCAATGTGACGTTCGCAATGTCGCCGAACTCAATAAGATCATGGAATCCATCGCCGACCAGGCTGGAAGGTTTGACGGCCTCATCGCCGCAGCCGGCATAAATCACGAGATGCCTGCTCTCGAGTACACACCTGAGGAGGCTGATAGGATGATGAGCATCAATGTTACGGGTGCCTTCATGACCGCGCAAGCTGCTGCAAGGCAGATGGTTCGTCTGAAGCAAAAAGGCAGCATATGCATGATTGCAAGTATGAGCGGCACCATCGCCAATCGTGGCATGTACGCCCCGTAAGTGAGACTCGTGGAGTGACACAGAACCAAGGATTCTCCCTTGCACGGGAACATTGCTAACGTGACGGCATTCCAGGGCCTACAATGCCTCCAAGGCCGCAGTTATCCAATTGTGCCGGAGCTTGGCTGCTGAATGGGGCGAGTATGGCATCCGCGTCAACACTCTTTCCCCCGGCTACATCATGACCCAGATGCTGCAGAATCTCTTCGACGACTTTCCGGAGCGAAAGGAGGTATGGCCAACCGAGAACATGCTCAACCGGCTCAGCTTGCCCAGTGAGTTCCGCGGGGCCGCTGTCTTTCTCCTCAGTGACGCCAGCACATTTATGACGGGCAGCGACTTGAGGATAGATGGAGGCCACGCAGCATGGTAGCCGGACCGCACTGCCATGTCTGCCTCAAAAAACTTGATTTCATGGCTTCATCGGTATGTAGGAAAGGCGGTCTGTCGGGTAAAATGGCGGTTGTTAATCAGCCACGCGGCTTCTGTTTTGCGGCGATACTTTGCGACATTGTATGGGCGTTGGAGGTCTAGTGCATCGTATGCCTGAGACGACACAATGTCTACGGGCTTTCGTCAAATGTTTCAATAATAATGGCAACACGGTAATCTGACGCGTGAGTGGATTACCGGTTCCAAATTACCTTGTTGATAAGTGCGTCAATATCTCTTGCGAGCTTAGCTTTGACAAGACTCCAGGCTTAAGTCCGAGCCTCGTTTCAATGTCAAGCGCCGACATCCCGTCATTCCTCATTCCCATGGCATCAACCACAGTACGCATATCCAGCAACTGCCGGCCCGGGTACGTCTGTCGACCTGCATTTTCCAGGTCATCGTCGGCTTGCTGCTCGAGGCCCCGCCGGGCTTCGAGCACAGACAGCGTCACGTTATGTCGAACCGGGGCAAACTTAGGTGCCGCAATGTCGGATCGCGTCGCATCCAGCCCTGCTTGGGAAGAGGGCGGAAAGGCCGGGTTGGGCTTGACGATGCCCATGTTGTGCAGGCGTCGGGAGAAGGCACCGGAGATTTGCTCAGACTCCTCGGGGGCAACATGGGCGGTTTCTGGATCGCGCGCATAAGCCAAAGGCCGCCTTAGAACCCGGTTGAGGACAGAGAGGCGTTGAAGCAACGGCTCTTGCGAGCAGCGCGGGACGGGCTGGCTGCGCCTAACCTACCTCGACGGTTTACAGCTTCCGGCACCGATCGCGGTCTTTGCGCTGCGCCGACGGCGGACGTGGCGCCCGAGGTGTCGGGCGTTCTGGCGGGAAATCTGCGCGGGGCGGCCGCACGACCAGCGGTCGAGACTGCCTTGGACGAAGACGAGCCCATGGTGTGTGCGTGATGGAGAAGGGCAGCCGGTAACGCAGAGGTCGGATGCGCGAGAGACAGGTTTTTCCGGCCCGTGAAGGTGGCGACGTCCAATACCGACGTTCGCCTAGGCTATCAGGACAGCCAATGGGTGGAGCTCAGCAGTTCTGTGACGCCGCTGTGATCGGTGTCTTGAGCCTACGTCTACGAAGTACGTCCAGCCAACTTAGGCTACTGTCTTGCTCAATGCTGCTATACCAACACATGGAGGCACTGCGACGCACATGGTAGCTTGTGTAGCATAACCCGTCAGAGTACAGTAAGATGCCGACATATCTTGCTCGCCGAAAGGTAGCATGCCAGTACTCGAAATTGAGCTACTGACAACGCTATGATTGACAATGCACCCAATGTTGAGAAACTGACACACCGAAACAAAGCTGCTCACATAGCCAAAGGCGAGCAGCCTCGCGACTGACTGTACCGTACTCGCCCATATCGCACAACACCAGCAGCACTACACGGTCACTGTACTTTGAAGTGAGCAAATCTTCCATTCCTCAAACATCCAGATACAGAACGTAAATCCTTGCCCAGCTCGTCCTCCCTATCGGATATCCACCCGTGGCCCGATACGCCTCAACGCAACAATCGGGAAGCCTCTCCTGAGTGTTACCAGATCAACCAATACCCCCTACCCCCTCCCCTTTCACAACCAAGAAGGAAGTGCTCTTGTCACAGCCACTTGACGCCCGAGTAGGAACCGAGAGGAACCGAGCAATGCCTCAACCTCCCATGCATCCATGCAGGCTGCACTCTGCAAGTAAGTAGTAGAAATCACGCAGGGTTTCACTAGCTTGACCGAGGAAAGTTTGCAAAATGCTGAAGGGCAAATCTCTGCCAACTAGGCTCCTAATAACCGAAGTATTGACTTTGGCCCTCAAGAGCACCAAAAGCCCCGTTGGAGATGGCATCCGACTTTCTGACGATACTGCCGAGGAGAGTCCACATGAAGAACAAAAGCGGGCTGAGGTCATGTCCAATAATCGGGCGAAGTGAACCATGGGAGATTTGACTGGCGAACGCGGACGCGGCACGCCCGCAGTCTTCGTCGTGCGATATGGACTGACATCGAAGCCGTCTTCGACTTTGCGTATGTGTTTGCGTGAATTGACCTCTCCGCACTCAAAGTTGGCCACACAACGCATAAGGCAACGACAATGTGCTGTGGCGAAGCGGCGAATGCGTCGATGCCAACCCGTGACTTTGTGCGGCGTTTTTTCAACAAAATGGAATCGCTGTAAGACCGAGTCGCTGGCCGGCACAAAACGCAGTGCAGGATTCCACCGTCAGTTTGCCGTTCGCCATGGGCCGCCGAAATCCGCACATCTTGACGCCTGACGCCTCCGATGAGGGAGCAGATTAGCAAGCCCATCGGAGGACGTCGAATTCCACCAGTGCGCCTTGGCGACAATTCAGCCGAAAGTGCTTTCTCAGCTGATCAGAATGCTGTTCGGGGAGTAGACAATGCAGGTGCATTTTATGCTACAATGGGGAGACTCACGCTGGCACAAATTCTCTAAACAGTCTGTGTAAGGGGATGTTGTCGAGTTTTGCCAAGGGCACTGAATCATTCCATGGCGAACCGAATATTTCTGACTGATTCGGCTATTTGTCTCATGTCGGGACTTGCTCTGAGTCGCTCTCAAGCCCTTCGAAAGGGATTTCGTTGTCGGACTGCTCATCCCTTCTCCGCTTGTCAGGCAGCGACGAGCCCTCCTCTCCTGCTGACTCGGCTCGGTTGCGTTTCCGGGGCATTTCGCCAAGTCTACCTGTGCGTCCCTCGATGGGCCCATCCGATCCCTCCTCCGCGGCAGGGGCTGGGGGTGGCGTAAACCACGGGATTTTGCCTCTCATGAAGTCGTTCAGGACCATCTTCGCTACACCATCTAAGTCCGGCTCGCCTCCGCGTAAAAGCCGGCCGCTCTTCCTGGCGAGCAACTCAAGAAGTTCCGTGGCGTTCTCCCAGCCTTTGAGCTCATAAGTTTTCTCCATGTGATGGCGCTTGACGCGATCCAAGAGGGCGGCAATGTACTGTTCTGGGTGTTCCACCTTTTCCACACGAACGACTCCCCGGAGAACCAGATCCGTGGGGGTATCCGTGCTCGAGGGCGGAACAACACCAGGGCAATCGATGAGATATATTCGTTTCATGAGGCTGACGTACTGCCAAACCTTGGTCTCCCCAGGAATCGGAGCAACGGTGCACACCTTCTTTTTCAAAAGCGTGTTGATGATGGACGATTTCCCAGTATTGGGTCCACCGATCAATCCGACCGAAATTTGCTTGCGGTCAGAATGAAGGCTGGAGAATTGCCGTAGTAGCTGGATTAAAGACCCCTTTCCAAAGGAGTTGGTGATGCTAGCGTGGAAAGCCAAGGTAGGGTACTCCTTGGAGAGTCTATGCACCCACGAGGCCTGGAGTAATGCGGTCAGCACACGAAACTTATTGCCGACAGAGGAAAGATGCGAGTGAAAACAATGTGCGAGTCAGTACTAAGAAGCCTGCAGTTGGTGTACCCCAAGAAAGAGGGCCATGTAGGCTTCAACTCATTTGACCTGCAGGCCATCTCATGACGGAAGCCAAAACGGCCTCCGTCTACCACCAGCTTTGGAGGCTGGGGCAGGCGAGAATGGTATATTTATTCTCCCAATGTTGTAACAGACGACCTTCACAGTGATGGTATAGAAGGAGTCCTGACAAAAAACATTGGGGCTTGTGAAGTCGAGGGGAGGTGCCAGTGGGGGGAGATATTCGGATTACTTACTGCAACACTGGTCGGGACCAGATCGCACTTGTTCAGGACAAAGATCAAATGCTTGTGAGGGGCCTCGTCTTTGAGGTACTTCTCGACGCTCCTGCAACGGGTGCCAACGGGATCCCTGGCGTCCAAGACGTGTATGACGACATCTGAAGAGTCGATGACTTTGTACAGCTCGTTCCAGATTCTTTTGCTCTGACCCTTGTCAAAAACAGGCTCGATAGCCATCGAGGCTGGACCTTCCTCGCCTTCAAGGCCAGACGTGCCACTCAACAGCTTGGCTTGCTCTAGTCGATCTTGGTAGTGGTCCATGCTCTTCTCAGTATCATCGGCAAGGTCAGTCAAGCTGCCGACGCCCAGCTTGACACGCTTGCGCTGAGCCTTAGGCCCGAAGACTTCGGCGAATGGTGAGGTCTCCACAGTCATTTTCGCCTGGTGTTGTTTAATCCCATTCGTTCCTTGACCATCGCGAATTAGGCTCATCGGGAGCTTATTCGATTTGAGGAGAACTTGATAGGGGTCGTTGGCCTTCTCCGCCATGGCCTCTCTGAACGCTGTGAGGGTATCTTGAGAAACAACTCTCGTGTTCGTGAACCACTTGCGGTTCGGCTCGATGCGAGCATTAGGCACGTCTCGCGACTGGTAAGTGGCGGCCTTTGTAATTTTTCCTTCGGCATTCCGCTGTACTCTTCCCTCCTTGTACATGCTCAAGGTCTTGACTTTTTTCGCATTGCTGTACCAGGTCAACCAATTGAACTCAAAACCAACAGATGACGTGTATTTTAGGAAAGCCACATACCGATAAAAATTCTCGCCTTTGACACGAACATTACCGAGCCCATCACCGGTTTTACCCTGGCGAACACGCCGGGCTGCTTCCTTCTTCCCTGTACCCATCTTGATGCGGCTGTGGAAATCTGCAGCACCAAAGATGTAGGAAAATGGAGGTCTCGAGGCGAGGGAATTCGCCGCGAGGACGGCGGAGGATGGGTGTGGACTTTTCTGCGAAGGCAAAGTTATGGAGGGTATGGGGGATTTTTAGAAATCGAGCAAAAAAAAAAAGGTACTCGTGCCCGCCCCACTTTTCTGGATTCCGGCAAGCCTTCACCAGCCAAGCTGGGGCTGACGGGCCACGTAACCAGACTGGCCACATAACCACTTTTTCATACCATCTATCTTCCTACCCTTCTTAGAGCCCTACAACCACCCTTTTCGCTATATACAAGCATTTCCCCCATTTGACCAGCTATTCGCATTGATCTGGCCTTTTTCGCTGCCTCTAAATACCACTTTTTGAGTGCGTTATCGTACCGAGTCTGGGTGACCTCGACCTTACGTTGGGCTTTCCGCAACTCTATATCCGCCTTCCGTGCGGCCATTTGACGCCCCTGGGCTACCGTAAGCACTCCCCCTGATTGCAGTGACGTGTTTTTCATGGCCCTGCGTTGCCGTCTGGTTTTCTCGGCCAGTTGTGTGCGGCTAAGGTCCTTTTTCGTTTGAATGAGCTCAGTACTATTGGAAATTGCTCCACGGATGAATTGGCCCATCGAGGCAAGAAAGTCCTTTTGGAGAAGCATAGAGCCATCGTTGCATTCTTCTGCCATAGTGAACTGGTCCTCCAACTGCGTTGCCGCCCTGTGCATTTGTCGGAGGGTGACTGGCGTACTGAATGGTGAGGAAAAGGCCGGTTCAGGGGTAGGCGTACGAGGTTTGCGTGCTCTCATGACGGCTAGGACTACCTCTCGATTGAGTGGCACGATTCCAGTCTTCCGGAACGAAGATAGAATAGTCGATTGACGAAAAGCCTGCTTCCGGACGTCCTGAATGAAGCCTAGGAACTCTAGTTTGGTGATATCTATACAGCCATCACGAACCACTAGGTCCACTGCCTTTACGTGGTAATGCTTGAGCGGCTGAAAGACTACCACATCTAGTGGTTGAAGGAGATGTGTTAAATGCGGAGGTAAAGAGAAAGGTATGATGCCATGGCGGTCGCAGTACTGGATAAAGGGGTATGTATGGTGTGAGCCGAATCCGTCGAGGAGCAATAGTCGCTTGGTGCCTTTAGTCGTTTTCTTTGAATGCTCGTCGAAATGATAAATCCATTCAAAGCAGATCTCGTCGTTACTATACCCTGTTGGTGACATCGCGATGCGTACGTCTGGGTGGTCCTTCATAACTTCGTACCATCGAGCTTGGTGGTGGATACCACAGAGTACCAAGAAGGCTGGTAAGACCCGCCCACCGGCCGAGATGCACTCAATGGCCGTAGCTGACTCCCTATTGCCAGGGGTGCCGAAGTAATGGGCTTTCTTACGCTTGGTAACGACCAATTGGTCTTTCCCAACTCCAATACGAAACCCGGTCTCGTCCATGTTCCAGATGTCGTCTGCCACGATACCTTCGGATTGTATGATATCATGGAGCTTTTTATACCATTCGATGACCGTAGGGATATCTTCGGCGACCTGGCGATTCGAGTCTAGCTGCTTCTGGCTCATGAGACGGTATTTACGACGCTTAACGAAGCGGTCGATCCAATGTATACCCACGGTGGGTGGGTTGCTCTGGATAGCCTTGCTTGACCGTTCTTGGAGAATGAGGTTTGCAGCCTCCACAATTGGTTACGGGGCCCGTCAGCACCAGCTTGGCTGGTGAAGGCTTGCCGGAATCCAGAAAAGTGGGGCGGGCACGAGTAGGAGGTATCACTTTATCACCCCCGCTTATTCTTTTCGAGCTCGCCTTGCGATAGAACGTGGGTGCTTAAGTAAGGCATCTTTTTCAGTCGGGGAATCAAATGATCCGGCGCATGCCGTGTGGAACACCATGAAGCTTTTCTCGTCGCAAGTACGAAGTACACTGTAACCTCTTTCAACGCAGCTCCCAACCTGCAGTAACTTCCTTTCGCCGCAGACCACCGACTCGTCATGGCGGCAATGTGGAAGGGGCCCATGAGGTCGTCGCTCCATGCTTCGGGGTTGTCCGTCCGACCTACAATCTGCAACCTCATCTCACCCTCGAGGTCCTTCTCCCACTCTCCAGCTACTCTTTCCAACGCGGTTCCCCCCGACTCCCCATCCTATATCCGTCTGTCGAACCCTCCGCAATCTCAGGAAACGGAGAGAGAGCGGGCCCGAGGTCACCTACCAGTTCCCCGCGAGATTTTCCCGCGACTCGAAGGGGACAAGAAAATTCGTCCCGAATACATACAAAATACTGCACCCCAGTCGAGTAAAGGCCGCAAGCCTAGCAATGAGGTCCAGCGATGGAAGGCCAAAGTGGCTGATAGTAGGAGAAAAAACTTGCAAGAAGGCTTGAAGGAGCTTTGGGTGCGACGATCGAGGAGCGAAGATATTCGCCAGCGCCGTGTGACTCGGAAGTTCGAGGAGAACAAACGCGCTGCAGCAGCCCCTGAGCGAGAAGACGATCGGTTGACTCGTACCACTGTTTTGGACTCCATCCTTGATACCAAAGTATATCCAGATCCTCACCGCCTTGACCGTGCCAAGCGAAGTCACGAACAGCTTGAAGCACGGGAAAATGCCAAGCGCGAGGCCCGGCGAGACGCCCTGATGGAGCTGTACATCAGCGCATCAGACTTCATCGTCCATGAGAACGAGTTGAAGGAAAAGATCGATCAAGTCTTCCACGAGGATCACTTCTTGACGAAAAGCATGGCGTTCAATCGTTACGGCACCAAGGCAAACGTCTGGGGTATGCACGGCAAGCCACCATCAATAGAAACTTTGCTGGAAGCCACCTCGGGTAATTCAAAGAGGGTCACCGACTTTTACGAGTCGGAGTACGACCGGTCTGCTCTCCGATACAAGAAGATTGCAGAGGATCTTACCGGCGGTAAAATGCCATAAAGGCCCCGCGTTATACGCCGCGCAGAGACAGCAAGATTAGTTCCATAGCCTTGTTTAACTAGCCGACTTGAACGTCAGGCGCAATGCTCGGTAAACACTTGAAACGAGACCAAAAATCAGCCGTTTGTGCCTATCAACGCCTATAACCGCAAGCGAGGCCGACCTCGTCTGTATAGATAGCTAGCTCTCCGCGTATATTTACAAATCGCACTTTCGTGACGCTTCCGTATCCCTGACAGTTGCTAAAATGCAGAAAGTAGTCTCGGCGATGACTATCGCCTCTCAACCAGTAAAACGTGCATAGCCGCGTAGGCCAGAACAATGAAGGCCGCCGCAAATATGCCAAGATTCCGTACATCAGCCCACAGCGCACTGTTTTCGAAACCAAATGAGCTAAGAATCGCAGCACCGGGAACAGTGATGTCCAATCCGTATTTCTTGTCGATAAGAGTTAGTTCCACGACTTCGTTGACGATGAGAGACTCGAAACCATAATGGAAGATGGACAAGGTCTGAAGCCACAGCGCTCCGGCTGGGGTGGCATCATGGTTTAGCAGAAAGCCAGCGAAGAGAAGGCTGAAGAGCATCACCAAGCTGCCAATTAGATTTGCGACCCCTCCGTCTTTGCAAACTATCCCGATAAAGAGGCAGATTGCGGCAGCGGCCAAATTGAATAGTACCAAAACCAGCATAAACTTGAAGAAGTGGGCCGAATCTGGTACCAGGCCAGTCATGGGGTATATTATGGAACCCATGAGAATTGGTGGGATGATCCTCAAGGGAACGATATCGAAAAGGACTTTGGCCGTGAAATATGTTGCAGGCGAATAATACCCATTGGCTCGTTCGCGAACAAAGAGCAGACGTTCGGCCGCAAAGACGTTGAGACTGGTGAGCGTGCTGAAGCCGAACAGGGCCAAAAGAAAGAAGAAAAGACCCAGGCGATTCTGGAAACCAGGGATGTCATCTGTAAGCCCATAAAACAAGTATCCAGAAAAGACAGCTAGAATGATTGCTGTGGCATAGTGCGTAAGCATCAGCATCGGATTTCGATAGAGATTTTTCCACGTTCTTTCCGAGAGAATGAGGAATTGGCGCAGGTAGCCAACACGACTATAGCCCCTGCCGACAGCACTTGTCGCAAAACCAACGGACGGACCTTCAGCGTCATAACGACCAGAGCCCGGCCTGTTTGCGTCCTCGGCAGCAGATACTGCCTGTTTGATCTCTTCGATGGTTGCGCTTGCAATCTCGGACCGTGCAAAAGATCGCGTGAGAGCATCCAGATTTGTGCCAGCCATTGCAGATGGCGGTAGATCATGGGGATCCTCGGCTGTTTGGGGAGCTAGCAGATTGGTGACAGGGTTTGTTTGGAGGCGGTATACGCCGGTCTCCTCCCCACCAGCGTCGGAAGATGCAGCAGTGTCGGCGGCCTGCTTTCGCCGAGTAAACAGCTCACGTTCTTGTCGCACCTTCACCGAGTCGCGACGCCAATTTTTCGGTCGGGGAGAAGTGTATGGCTCAGCGTTACTGTCCTCTGCCGTGCTGGTACCCGAAATGCTGGCTATCGACTTGACAGCTTTGGTGCTGCTCGGTCCCACGCTGACTGCATCTGCCACAAAATCTCCATCATCGAAAACGGTGTTGTTCCCGGCATGCATAGTTAGGTCAACAAGGTAATCGGCGATGTTGAAACCAGGCGGACACTCGTATCCTACACTGTCGAAGTACGACTGACAGTGAGAAAAGGGGCCGGAGTAGACGACTTTGCCCTGAGCCAAGAGCACGAGTCGATCGAATAGTGCGACGATGTTGGATCGTGGCTGGTGTATGGTGAAGATAACAGTACGCTTGTAGTTCTTTGCCAATGTGACGAGACATTCGATCACATTATAGGCGTTGAATGAGTCTAAGCCGCTCGTAGGTTCGTCGAGAAACAAGATAGACGGGCTCGTGACAAGCTCGCACGCGATGCCCACTCGTCGCTTCTCTCCGCCAGAGATGCCACGACCTTTCCCTTCCTCGGAACCGATCAGCGAGTCCCGGATATGATAGATGCCTAGCTCTTTCTCGACCTCGTACACCCTTTGTACTTTGGAAGCGCGGCTCATGTCGCGTGGTAGCCGCAGTAACGCGCTGTTTAGTATCGTTTCGTGAACGGTAAGCGTCGGTAGCATGGCGTCTTCCTGGTCGACAAAACCGACGACATTTTTGAAGTCTGTATCGCTGACCTTCTCGCCGTTGACATAGAAATCGCCTGACACTTGACCGCGCTTATTCTTGCGCGCCAAGATATCAAGAAAAGTCGTCTTCCCTGCGCCAGAGGCACCCATGATGGCCGTCACCTCGCCCGGTTGACAGATGCCTTGGACACGGTGCAGAATGCTTTTGCCGTTGAGCGAGTAGGATACGTCGTGGAAATACAAAGCGGCCGGCTTGTGATCTGCCATGAGTTTCGTACCCTCATCGTCGGATTCTTCCAGTCGAATAAAACCGTATTTCAGTTTCCGGCGGGAGAGGAACCATGTGAGAATGATGACGGCGACGACAAACAGGGCACAGCCTGCGATTACACCGGCGATAAGAGGAGTATTGATCTGCTTGACTGGGCGCCTGTATCCAGGTACCTCAGTTTCATATAGGCACTCGCCTGCCCGGCAGTCAAGGAGAATGCTAGAGTCGCCAATGAGCTGGTGTATCAACTTGTCCATTTCGGGCTCCTTGAAGGCGCAATTATGTGTTCCACCCGCTTTCGAACTGCACTCGAAGCCTGCAGGACCGTGAATCGATTGTTTCAGAAATTCACCAAGGTCTATGGACCCATCTTTGCCACACAGCATTCGTCCTGGAATGCAGCTGCAGCTGATAGCACCGCATCTGTACGAGGTACTGTTCTGACTGTCGTCAAAGTTTGCACTCGAATCACAATCGGTGAGGTGACAATAGAATGATTCCACGGCATCGACCCAGACTGAAATTCCCTTATTAGAAAACCCTCGCCTGCAGATGGACCCTTTTGAGGCTGCAACTTACATTGGAAATCGCAGTCCCTTTCTTTCTTCTGACAGCTGAACGTTACCTCTGGTATCTGTTTACCGAGGAGCGCCGTGATCTGCTTATTTGTGACTCTGCAGTTCTGGTGATTATTCTTGACGACCTCGCCATTTTGGTAGCAAATGCCGCCGTGTCCAGTCTCCATCATGGCGTTACAGGCATCGTCCTGGGTACAGACATTGCAGTTGATGCCCGTCCAGCCTGGATCGCAGTCACAAGTGCTCCCGGAGCGCATGGGCCTGTCTTTTCCCCGGCCAAGTGATCCGCACACTAAGACACGTGTTCGTCAGAAAGCCGATATACAAAAACGAGGCCCTTCGACCTGGTGATCATGGCCGACTCACATGGCTGAAGACAGTCATCGCCACCAAAGCCAGCGGGACAGCTGCATTTGCCGTTGTATTCGTTGCAACTGGCGAATTGCGCGCATGTATGCGCGGGAAGGAGGCAGTTGAAACTTGGACAAGCTCAGCGTTAGATACGTATGCCAATGTTCCTGGGATCGCGCACGTACCATGGTGGGCAGCCGTCGGGGCGATCGCTCATGAGGGCCATTTGGGCTCGAGCCATGTCGGCCTGCGTAAAGGTCAAGTTCGCATATGCCATAACGAGGGGCGTAGCGGCGGCAGTCAGGCCGATAGCCCATACCCAGCGGCTTGGCGGAGCCATGCTGCGGTGCCGTGGGAACGTTGGTCCAGTTAAGCAACGCGGGCGATGTCGGCGGACCAAAACAACAGTCGAGGCGATGGCCGAAGTCGCACAGCTAACATGGAGAGAAGAACAGCCCCGAGAGACTCGACAACGGCCGTAATCGCGCACGACGCGCGGCTCGAGTGTTTGGGGATGCTGAGGTGGGCGATGCTCGAGTTTTTGGTGAGTTGGTGAATCTTTCGGATTGGCGGAGGGCGAGGTGCGCCGTCGACGGGACCAAGGCAAGGTGACCAGTCGACTGTGTGGATTGGTACGTAAGGTGCCTGTCTGCCTGTGTGTCATCGAGACGACCTGCCTCGGTAGGTACTTGGTACCTACATTGGGAGGTACCTACCTACGCGCGCCAGGCCGACTTAACAACATGACGGTAGGGCCTTATCATTGGTTGAGTGAGGGGTTGTATGATCATGTTAAGAGCATAATCATGTTATAGCTCATTTTTTAAGGCGTGATGATGATACAACTCTTGAGCACATTTTAAAAACCTAGTTCATGTTCTTAACTCGGCCTGGCGCGCGTAGGGGAAAGTCCGCGCTTCGTCGTCGCTTCATTACCAGGTACCTACCTAGAGATACCTAGGTAGCGCCAGGTATTTTATCTTACAGGTTACATCTCATCCTCAACCTACAACGAGGTGACTAAACTGAAAGTCGATATCTGGAAACCATGGACAGCTGTCGCTGACATGGGACGCAGACAGCCGCGTTGGCTACCCAGCTGCGAAACCGCTCGAATGAGTTCCTCCAAGACGCCTCGACAATACCTACAGTTTGACCATTGTCCTAGCCCGACCTGTCTAAGGACCAAGAGTGGTTTCGGGTCAACCTGGAATCGTTCTTTGGCAACGTACTGTTGTGATGAAAGGGTACATATGAGCGAGCGAACGACATGCACGCAAACCGCATGGTCCATGTATAAAACGGATAATGACTTTTCGCGCGGCTTTGCATTTCATCTGCGGCATATTCGCAGAACAAAGCCCTGTATCCGTCTCACCACGCATGTTTTTTGGGGGTAGCGGCGGTTTTCTCGACTGAAAATAGACATGTGGCCGCCACTAGTGGCTCTGCAGTCCATGCGGCTCCAGAAACCTTGCCTTCCCGAGGTTCTGAACGCAAGGACGCTCAGTTTGAAGTGACGCTAGATCAATCTAGCCCCTAATCGTACAAGCCTTTTCTGGTTGAAGAGTGACCTTATCCCCTTAGCGAATCGCCGAATAGTGACGCGTTGGCTTGACCCACCCCCAAGCCCCTGAGCGGAGGCATTGCTGATACTGTAGTGATAGGTAAACGGCAGAAGGAAAACTACGGCCGCGGCAACGCCGCCATGCCCACGTTCGCCTGCATGACATTGGGTGCCATGCCCCATGGGTGCGCAGCCGCCCAGATCCATGGATGCGCTACTGGATATAGCCGTGAGCCGTGAGCCGTGAGCCGTTGACCGTGAGCCGTGAAATGAAGAGTTGGGTGGGGAGCTAACCGCTCATGCCCATTCGCCATTCGCCAGTCGCCATTGCCTTCTCAGCCACCTCTTCTGCCGTTCGGCCCGGGGCCGACGCTGCGCCGTCATCCATTACGAGTCTTCGGAGACCGATGCTCGCCCAGGGGCACTTGGGCCTTGCCTGGGCTCGGGTATAAGTCAAAGCTCCAGGCCACCCTTGATTTACAATGTTACCTGTGTATACTCACTTCCGCCTGGCAACGCGCCGTTGCACGACTCCTCGGCACCACCTCTCGTGATCAACGTCTTGCCGCTTACGAGACCTCTGCCGCACTCCAGTTCCCTAGTATTTCTTCAAGTTCCCGTCCCATCTCATTGCTGTCCAGATTTCCTTCACCACGGTCTCATTTGGCCTCGCCCTGTCTCACTGGCAATGGGACTTTGAAAGACACGGTGTGGGAGCACATCTGGTCCCACAACATGTGGCTATCCTGGACTGCAGTGGCGGCTCTGGCGGCAGTCGCCCTGGGTCAGCCCGTGCAACCAAACTCTGAAGAGTCAAATAGATTGCTCGCAGTTCGACAGAAAAGCCCGAGTCTGAAGATCCCTATTACGAATAACAAGGAAAGGGGAGGGTATTTCATGAACGTGAACGTGGGCACACCGAGTCAGCAGGTCTCGTTGCAACTCGACACCGGCAGCAGTGATCTTTGGGTACCTTCCGTGAACGCTGATATCTGCAATGATGTCAACAGTGAAGGTTGTACACTGGGAACTTGTAAGACAGCGCATCCCCACGTCGGAGAATCTCATTATCTAGTAGCTGACGTGACATCCTCCCACAGTCGACCCGTCAATGTCCAATACATTCGACAGTGCAGGCAATAGCCCATTTGTCATTGCTTACCAGGACCAGAGCTCAACTTCAGGCGAATATTTCAAGGATCAGATTGCCCTTGGCGACATAACACTTCGAAATTTCACCATGGGCTTAGGAATCAAGAGCACCATTGCATATGGCCTTGCAGGCGTGGGCTACTCGAGTGATGAGGCTGCTGTACAGACGTCTGAGTCGACGTATTCGAATCTCCCTCTGGCCTTGCAACAAGCCGGATACATCAATACACCCGCCTATAGTTTGTGGCTCAATGATTTGAGCGCCAGCACAGGAAGCATTCTCTTCGGGGCTATTGATACCGAAGAATATGTGGGCGACCTGACCAAGATTCCCATTCTGTCCGATCCACGCACGAACCAACGCGCCGCATTCACTGTCTCCATGCACTCACTCGAGGCTTCGAGTCCCAGTGGCAGTGACGTTCTGACTTCGGGGCAACCCTTGTCTGTCATTCTCGATTCTGGAACATCTTTTACCTACCTGCCTCCTGAAGTTGCAGCACGAACCTGGCAGGAAGTTGGAGCGATATACGATGCGACTTCGAGCTTACCCCTGTTACCGTGCTCGTTTGCAAACCACGAGGGCTCCTTTTCATTCGTCTTTGCAGGCGCCGACGGCCCACGGGTAAACGTTACGATGAGGGAGTTGGTTGTGCCTATTGCAACAGACCCGGTACCAAAGCTTGCAACTGGCCCTTTCCGTGGACGAGACGCTTGTTCCTTTGGCATCTTGAACCAGACAGAATCTCCCTTTTTGCTGGGCGACACGTTCTTACGCTCAGCATATGTCGTGTATGACCTAGCCAACAACGAGATCGGCATTGCCCCAACCCACTTCAACTCGTCCAAATCGAATGTGGTTGCTTTCCCGAGCAATGGAGCCCCTATCCCATCCGCAACAGCAGCTTCGACGCAAACAAGCAACAACCCATCGGCTCAGCCCACTGATTCAAAGTTGAAAGCTGCTGGTGGGTTTCAATCTGGCGCCTCTACCATGTCTAAAGACTCCTTCCTTGACTATAGGCTTTTTGCCACGTATCTGGCAGTTGTCCATATACTTGTACTTAGCTAGAATGCATTCGAATCATCAGCACCATAAGCGACTTTTGCATTGAGATCAACTCACCTCTTGCCATGTTCCGAGTGCTCGTTCGGTTCACGATATCGGCAACGAAATGGACGAATGGAGTTGGAGAAGTCATTCCGTTCACTACTGAAGGGCATGTCGCGGAATATAAATGTGATATGGAATTGGAGCTCGCAAGCCAATACCCATCAATTGATTCGCTAGAGAGGATATCACAGAGCAAGTTTGTCGTTACGAAGAATCGTCAGTCCGGCTATTGATAGAAACGACTTCAGGCGCATGCCATGCTGTATATTGCCGAGATATAGACGAAAGAACTGGACTCGTCAAAAAACGACGATAATACCAGACTTGTCCATTTACAAGTTGCAACCCGTGCTTGATACCGTATGATCGGACCTAGCTGCAATTTTCCACGCAGCCCTCCGACCTACTAAGTATACTGTCAAGCAGGCAAAGCAGTGATTGAAATGCCTGCATGGGCGACTTTTGAGAAGAGCATTGTGATGAGATGACCAGTCGCACGGAGTATACAGGACGCGGATACAGATCATCCGTGGACGTCGTTGCCGAGGTTGATGAGAAAATTCACCTACCGTCCAGCGCTAAACCGCGTCTATCGTGTAAACCCATTGCAGTATGGTTTCGAAGATCTCGTAAATGCTCATATCGAGGGGCAATTAAAAGTACGTACGAGGTACGTACTTCGTACTAACTCCGGGGAGCGCGGCCACGCGAACACACGTGATAACGCGTCATAGGCTATTGCCGGTAGATACCTAGGTGGATACCTAGATATTCTGTGCATGAAATTTTCATAATCTACAGCTGGTATGTCGACGAGGAGCTGATGACCCGACAGACAAGCGCTAGCTGCCGCCACGCCCTATTGTTCGCATCATGAATGCGCTGGGACCAGTCAGACGGCTTCATGGCCGCCTGATATCGGAGACTCGCAGGTTGGCTGCTGGGTACGGCGATTCTCTGGCTTCGCCATCCGCTTGGAGCCGCCAGGCCGTGCGACCCTTCCGCTGTACCGGGTGCCACGCAGCGAGCGCGGCGCAAGAAGCGTACGAGCCATTGAACGTTCACAAAACGAGCAATAGCTAAATGTTTTGATTGTCTAGTTTGAAGAAAGCTCAGCAAGATGTCGCTAGTCTCACGCCCGAATATGTTGCTGCCAACATGGCCCCTGAAGAAGCCGAGCGATTGTCAAGAGTCCGCAACATAGGGATCGCTGTATGGATTTCGGTCTCTGATTTGTAGGAGTATGCTTTGCTGACCCAACAGGCGCTTAGGCTCACATCGACAGCGGAAAGACAACGGCTACCGAAAGAGTTCTCTTCTATACCGGACGAATCAAGGCAATTCACGAAGTCAGAGGAAAAGATGCCGTCGGCGCCAAGATGGACTCCATGGAATTAGAGCGAGAGAAAGGCATCACCATTCAGTCCGCCGCTACGTTCTGCGACTGGAAAAAGATGGAAAACGGCGTCGAGAAGACATATCACTTCAATTTGATCGATACACCCGGGCACATAGATTTCACCATTGAGGTCGAGCGCGCCCTCAGAGTTTTGGACGGAGCAGTAATGATTCTCTGTGCCGTCAGCGGCGTGCAGTCCCAAACAACCACGGTAGACCGGCAGATGAAACGCTACAATGTTCCCAGAGTTTCCTTCATCAACAAAATGGATCGCATGGGCGCCAACCCCTGGAAAGCCGTCGAGCAGATCAACACCAAGCTCAAGATGCCTGCAGCAGCCATTCAGATTCCCATCGGAGCAGAAGATGAATTTGAAGGCGTTGTCGACCTGATCGAAATGAAAGCCATATACTTCGAAGGACCCCGTGGGACCAAAGTTCGAACCTCGGATCAGATCCCTGTTGCACTACAAGAGCTGGCTGCCGAGAAGCGACAAGTTTTGATTGAGAAATTGGCTGATGTCGACGATGAAATTGCCGAGCTATACCTGGAAGAGAAGGAGCCAACAACGACTCAGTTAAAAGCTGCGATCCGACGAGCAACCATTGCCCGGATATTCTCTCCCGTTCTGATGGGGTCGGCCCTTGCGGACAAGGGAGTCCAGCCCATGCTTGACGCCGTATGCGACTATCTTCCCAATCCGGCTCAAGTTGACAACACTGCATTGGACAGGAGCAAGGGCGAGAAGCCGGTCAAACTTGTACCATACAACTCCTTGCCTTTCGTTGGCCTGGCCTTCAAATTGGAAGAAAACAACTTCGGCCAGCTGACTTACATCCGAGTCTATCAGGGTACGCTGAACAAGGGGACTTACTTGTTCAACTCGAGGACGGACAAGAAGGTTAGGATCCCTCGTATCGTCCGCATGCATTCGAACGAAATGGAAGATGTGTCTGAGGTCGGAGCTGGTGAGATTTGCGCCGTCTTTGGCGTTGACTGCGCTTCGGGCGACACGTTCACTGATGGAGGGCTTCCTTACACCATGTCGTCAATGTTTGTGCCCGATGCCGTCATGTCTTTGTCGATCAAGCCCAAGCGCACTGGCGACGCTGACTACTTCAGCAAAGCCATGAACCGATTCCAGCGCGAGGATCCAACCTTTCGTGTTCACGTGGATCCCGAGAGTGAGGAAACCATCATTTCCGGCATGGGAGAGTTGCATCTCGAGGTCTACGTCGAACGTCTCAAACGAGAGTACAAGACGGAATGTTCAACGGGTCAGCCCCGCGTTGCCTACCGCGAAACGATTTCTCGACGTACTGAGTTCGACTATACCCTGAAACGTCAGACCGGTGGAGCTGGCGATTTTGCTCGCGTGGCGGGCTGGATCGAGCCCTACGAGAAACCCGACCAAAACAATTATGAGAGCCAGGTCGTCGGTGGTCATATTCCAGACAAGTTCCTGACAGCTTGCGCGAAGGGCTTCGAGCTTGCCTGTGAGAAGGGACCGCTACTTGGCCACAAAGTCATTGGGGCCAGGATGGTTGTCAACGATGGTAGCACCCATGTCACCGACTCGTCTGATTACGCCTTTAGCTTGGCAACGCAAATGGCATTCCGGAAAGCGTTTCCTGATGCCGGCGGCCAGGTCTTGGAGCCGTTGATGAAGATCACAATCACTGCGCCCAATGAGTTTCAGGGAAGTATTCTGATGCTCATGAACAAAAGAAATGCCACTATTCACGATACCGACATCGCCAGCGAAGACTTCACCTTGATCTGCGATTGCAGTCTCAATGCCATGTTTGGCTTCAGCTCCCAATTGCGGGCAGCCACTCAAGGCAAGGGTGAATTTAGTATGGAGTTCAGTCATTATGCTGCCGCTCCTCCTCATCTTCAGTAAGTCTAAGTCAAGTTCTGACTCTAGCCCGATCCTGTTCGCAGACTTCACTGGCTGACCACGTTTCCTCGTGTAGGAAAGAACTCGTTGCCAAATATCAGGCAGAACTCGAGGCGAAGAGGACGAAATGAGCCAGGGCGCAACTACTGCAATGGAAGCTGCTTGTCCCTCGAGGCTCAAATGGTTTTCACGGAATACAACTTACAACGACTCCCCGCTCCTCTCTTCGCAATACTGTACTATACGACAGCATGAAACTTGTACACGCACACTGCAACAAACAAATGGCTACGCAAGGCCGCTAATTACCAGCCTTTAATCAAGAGGTATGCTAGAACAGATCTGGATGATGAACGTTCGGCATTGATTTCTTACGGGCGTCATGTCGAAGTGAATAAAAATTCGAGCGTAGACACTCTCGTAATCGGTCATGACACCACGTGTGCGAAGCTACATCGCTGCCTGAGTGATGTCTGTCACGAATAGCATAGCATTTCTAGAAATCTGTAGAGTCGGAAGCCGTGTCTCCCGAGCACTCATACATAGTCAAGGGGCATCCCCAACAAAGCCGTAGCCATGTCTAGCTAACGGGCGACGAATAACCACCTCGCTGTCTGAGCTCGGGACGAGGCCGCCAACTCCTTTCGAACCCGCGGGAAATGTTGAGACAAACCCCTTTTTCCCTTGGGAAAAACCCGTATTCGTTCGGGCTGATTTTTCGTTCAATGCCCAAATGCAGCTTGAACGAGAAAATGGCAGGACAAGTCATCGGTGGCGGCACCATTTTATCGAAATAGTTGAGGTCATGGAACCAATCCTAGGTATCCATATCGACCAGGCGAGGCGTCGTCCATGTAGTTTGCAACGCATCGTGTAAACCAAAGCCTCTCGATTGGCTATGTCCATAGACAGAAGTCTCAATCCTTGCATTTTATCGAAGCCCATGAAGAGGTAGCGTCAGTTTGCTTCTAGGTATCTTTGTGACTAAATTCCTGTAAGAAATGCGTCGAAAATCAGAATCAATGGATTAGATACAAATTCTAATATGCTGTTAATATGTTACGCCGGTGGAAGCAGCTCGCAGCTCGCTCTTTGCTGCATTCATCACCATTTTGCAGCGCCCAATAACTCCTAGTTAAAGTCAATCAGAAAGACGCTATGTTGATACCAGGTCGGTTTCGCCTGTCGGAGCTTCACTCTGTACATGATGTCGAGGTGAATGATTGAGGCCTTCGATGTCCGCTTGGTTGTTTGACCGCGGAAACGTGTCGTACGCTGGCTCCGTCTCGAGTCTCGAGTCGTCACGCGTCTCTCCCGCCTTTGTCATTGAATCACCATCGAAGACCTCAATACTGGTATCTGCCGCATTCAGTTCCGTTTCGAACACAACGTCGGCCTCTGATTTCCGCAGATTCATGGTCCTCTTCGACGCTGGAGATGCAACATCGGATAGATCAACAGGCTCCGATATTTCATGCTTAGGCTCTTCGGACTCTTTCGTGCCGGGTTCTACTGCAGCGGCGCTGTCCGTACCCGACAGGAGACCATTATTTCGTGCTGAAACTAGTTGTTCCTCCATCTCATCTCCCTCTTGACTGTTCAAGATTGAGTCGCCTTGTGGAGCAAGGCATATTGAGTCTTCGTCTCTCCTGATGGGGGATTTCGTGCTCGAACGGTCATTGAAGTCGTCACTGTCGCGAGGGACGGTATCGAAACTTGTGCACGCATCTGTAGAGTTTCTAACAGAAGTATCTGCCTTGTCGGTACCTTCATTGCTAGCTTCTGTTGTTCGTCTTGGGTCAGACGTCCCTTTCGACACGAGCAAACGGAGGTTTTCCACTGGTTTTAATACCGTCGTCCTAGGTAGACGCCTGCTGGATGCATGTTGCGGACTTGAACCCTTTACAGTACCCGAAGATCTAGAGACGCCGCTCTTCGGAGGCGTCGATGGTGACCTCTCTGCGGCTTTCGATGACGACGATTGGGTCGGTCGCGTCATCCTGGCCAAGAAGCTCTCGTCGATGTGGGCCGGCCGTTTCACAATGTTCCTATCCAAATCGAATGGTTTACTAGGTGGAGGTCCCACGCTGGGCTTGGGCCTACTAGTGGTAGACTTTGGCTGTGTCAGAGCCCGATTCCTTGCTGACGCACGGGAAGAGCTTGACCGGGCGAGGGCCTGCGAAGGAGCGATTGGATGATGTGTACCTCCGGTTTGTTTCGGTGCCGCATTCCTCGAAGCACTTTCCCTGGACACAGACGAGGCTGTCGGGGCTGTGAGTGATGAAGGGAGATTGACAGGCTTCGTGGGAGACTTTGGCTTCGGCTTGATGAAACCCGATTCGCCACTGCTGGGTCCCTTCAAACGATGCGGCTTCGGGGATAATGGTCTTGTTTTTTGGACAGTCGTAGCTGCCTTGGCTTGACGCACATGTTCGACTTGCTTACCAGTGGCTTTCTTGGCAGGGTTGCTACTATCTCGCTTTGGCGGCCCTAAGGGCGATGCGGGTAACGTAGGCTCCTTTGCGGTGGGTCTTGCCGTAGCAGAGGGTGATGGAGCAATCTGTGCGCTTCTGGAGAGGGTCGGCGTCGAAGACGAGACTGGGCGTTTAGTTTGCGGAACCTCTTCCTTGCGCCCTTTGTTCAGCGACACGGGATCCAGAGCTTTCGATTTCGTGACAGCTGAAACGGCTGTGACGGCGGGCTGAGGGTTGCCCGACGGTTCAGTCTTGGTTTGGGTACCGTCATCGCTCGTTCGTAATATGAGCGGTACAGGCTTAGTAGCATCGGCGGTGTTCTCGAGCTCGAATGGGCGTTCGGGTGAGTGAGTTCTGGCCTCACTTGCGTCTTGCTCGTGCGTGGACTGCGAGCCGTCGTGCGTGGATGCGAAGATGGGTTTGTCGGTGAACGTGGCCGTGGATTCAACATCAGTCTCCCCGCTCATTCGACGTCTGGAGAGGCTCGATTCGCCGCTAGGGTCTCTCCGAAGCCCAATGCGGCCGTCCTTCTCGATTGCGACGAAGTTGGTTCGGACCTTGGACAGTGGCCGAGGGGATACGGAGCCCTTTGCGCCTAGGATACGAGAGAACCATTAGCCATCAGGGACGATTCTAGCGCTAATTGGTGAACACTGCGTTCACACGATATGTTTGCGCGAGAAGCGCATGTAAGCTAGACGGCAAGGGCGGGAAGCCGCGACAAGTCGGCGGATGCAGGAGCGATGGCAAAGCCGCAAGGGTCCAAGGGAGAGACTCGGGGACGCTGTCGCGCCAGCGCGTACCTGCGGAACTCGTCGTGGATGCTGAGACACCGGGCGATCTCCCTCTGTCGGGTGGGCTCTTGTCGCCTTTGTTCTCGAACATGGCCCTCAGGTTCTTGACCTGGCTCATTGCGGATACCCTTGATCGTAACGAAGGGCGTAGTTGGCTGCAAGAGATCTTGAAGAGTTTATGGCACGAGCCCGGAGATTGGAGACTGACGATGACACGGCTCGCAAAGGGGTGAGGGCACGCGGATGCAGGAAGGGGAGACAAAGGGAGAGGGAGCTGCGGTCACCACCCAGGGGGCAATTTCAATTACTGGCATCAAGTAATATGTCTGGTAGAAGTAACACGGCGAGCCCAAGAGACAGACGTCTGAGTCGTTGCAGGGGCTGATGGAGGTTCCAGGGCACCAGAGCCCACTTTAGCAGGTACGTAGGTACCTACCTACGTACCTAAGGTGGGTACATACTCCTAAGGCGCCGCATTAAAATGGAGGGCTCGGAAGTCCCGCAGCAAGGGTTCTAGGGCTGCTTCAGGTACCGTCGGGGGCCCCTCTGAGTCTCTGACAGTGATGGCCCATGGATCGACTCGGCATTGCGCACCAGAACTCCTCTGTCCTAAAACCGCCCGGCCCGGGCCATCTGGAATCTTTGGGTCTCTGTCAAGTGAAGCGCGTCGATGTGGAAGGTCTTGATCACTCAGTAACTTCGCAGCACGAGTTTATACATACTAGATCATGCTGGCCGGCGACCGCAGATCTCTACGTAGGTAACTTACACGTCTGCTCGATACCCGAGGTACCTCAAGCCCAGATTGAATCAGGACATCGTCAGTGAGCAGTCTAGCGTACAAAGTAGTACCCGGCGCACGTTGTCCGGGTCTCTTTCTTCAACGTGCGCCGCCAATCAAGGCTACTAGTAGGCATGTACGGACTGTAGGTACGATGCAGTGTGTTTTCTGGACGCCTCACCGGCTCGGACAAAACGTCACGTTACTTCCCGCATTAAGCCGTGACATCAGTTGGGACGGCTCTCGTGTTCACTTCCTGACAGATCCCTTCTCAACAAATCGACATAGACGATGGACGATGCTGTGAGGCACGAATGCGGGATGAGACATCGGGCACCATTGGGTCATGGCTCAGCATCTCAGCTCGCCCTGGCCTACCCAGTCTAATCAGCGACTTGTTTGACGAGCTATTCGATAGGTTGCCTGTTCGTCGAGCTTCGCTACTTGACGCTTCAATCAGTCCGAGAACATGAGCCAGACCAACAACCGTCGAGGGGTCAACTTTGAGGGGCGCTACTCTTGTTTCCCAGTTCACGTAGCAGCCTACGCATCGCAGAACCGCCATCATGCAGAGTTTGCCAACTTCGGCGCCAAAGTCAACGCCCTCGTCAGTTTTGCGTGAGAGAACATGACGACCAGTCTTGGCCGAATATGCCGTGAAAATCTAATATACAAGCTACTGCATCTTCCCATTTGGAACCTTCTTCGAGTCGTCATGATACCCGACATAGAAGCACGCCTCCAAGCTGCCGCGCCAATGCTTCCCTAGCTTCGAGAACGCCCTGAGAAGTACTCACAAACAAGCACTCGCTCATCCGCAAGCCCTTGACAACTCCGCCGCTGGCCGGGGCCGAGACTCCTCGCGTTAAACGGGCGATCTGACTGATGTCTGCCGCGATGATGCGCTTAGGCTTGCTTATCAAGTGAGCCTGTGATAGAACCGGCTTCCCTTTCCAGTATTTCAAGCCTACCCATATTCTCATCTGGGAGACATTCGCAGTCGTGATCTTCTCGGGTTCTGTTGACACCATCTGTTCCAGGCTTTCGGGTGCGTCGGTCGAGCGGGCGACGGCCGACAGAAAGCCAGATCGATGCATGGCAAGAGCAAGCTGTAGGTTGTATTTTGAGTTCTTCAACGATGTGATGCCCAGTTTTGCCCTGGACGCATTCTTCAGATGGGAGCACATGTGTGCCAAACTATAGATTGAAGGCATGGTGGGTAACGAATTTTGGTGACGAGTGGCCGCACGCTGAGGGACGAAGAGGATGGATGGGGTCAGATTGCGAGCGCGGTCGAAAATTTCGCAGAGCAAACACGCTCTTCAATCGAGTGTCGAGTAGGTCGGCCTCTGATCTTTAAGCGCAGGATGATTAGTATTCCAGCTATCGCATCTGGGTCGGTAAAGGGGCATATACTGCACAGAATATTCAGCAGGGCACAATCGCGCGGCTCACTGAGCCTCGACAGCTGTGTGGACCAAGACTTCGATTGGAAAGAGCGTCTTCACCTCGGGGATTCGCGCGCTACCTCGCAGCCCCGTGCAGCTGGATTTTGAGGCTGGATAAGTTGTTCTTGAAGATTGCTCGAGTACGTAAAACCCACCGAGAGTCGGTTGGCAAAGGCTTACTGGCTTGTGCTGACTAAGATCTACACCGTCGCCGGCCTGAGCCAGCTTACAGCCTACCAGCCAGCCAGCCAGCGAGACGACACCGGCGAGCATGTAGGTAGGAATTGATGCAACACATTTCAGGCATAATTTACATGGATTACCAAGTAGGAAGCCCCGATTGAGTAGGAAGTCTTCGGAGCCCTATCTGACAAGGCGAGAAACTCGGACTTGGATGAGCATGTAGCTCGTATAGATTGTTCGTGAGATACCTCAGGTAGTCTCCCTGAGATCTATGCGACTGCCGCGTTCAGCGAGGCCTGCATTTCAAGGCATCGATCGCATCATGCGATGTGCGCGGTGAATGGCAGTTCGCGCGTTGCTTGACGTTCTTGAGCCAGACGATAGTTTGAGTAGGAACGCCGAGCTATGCTAGCGATGCTGACCCCGACTTATTTTACACATCTGTTCCACAAAAAATCCAGAAATCTGAAGCCTGTAGTGCCTTCACTGCTCCCCCCACTGCAGTCCCAATGCAACGACAACGACCTCCCTCAAAGAACTTTATACATGCCTATTTACATATTGAAGGCGCTGAAAACGGCAGAGAAGAATGTTTTCCGATGTTTACACATCAATATGATGCCAGTGATAGCGGCGGGAGCGCAAAGTACCCCGGCCAGACTTCGCAGAAGCATCTTCCCTTGGTGATCGCTATGACGAATGACCTGAGCGTATGGTTCGTTGCTGAAGCTGACACGCGCGTATTTTGTATGCCAGCCGAAGGATGGGAAGTTGACACTAATGAACTCCTCCATGAACTTCCGAAGCCGATATCGCTTCGACAAAACAGACGACCTCATCTCGACATAATTTTGCAGCGCCAAATCATTGATGGCATGCGCGTCGGGCTCGCGCACTGCGGAATACTCAGCAAGTGCTTCGGCCCGCTGGAATGAAGACATGGCGGATGAAGCTGTCTTTCCCACTGGATCATTATCCGCCATTTCGGCATGTTTGTCAAGGATGGAGAAGAGAACTCGAACGTCCTCCATGCCAGCGTTCATGCCCTGGCCATAGAAGGGAACCATGGCATGAGCGGCATCACCAATAATGACGCCTGAGGAGCCATGATGATACGGGCGACACTTGATGCTGATCAATGGCAGATGAGGGTTTTCCAGGAACGACTTTATCAGGTCCTCACCACGTATCAAGTCCGTGACGCCAGGAAAGTGCTGATCGAAGAAGTTTGGTAGCGTAGACGGGTCGTTTTCCAGATCGGTGAATTGGGAACTGGGGAGGAATAGGGTGCAGGTGAACGAGCCATCCTAAACAGCCGCGTATCAGCACCAGCCACAGGGAAGCATGGAAAGGATACGAAATATGCATCTACCTCGCTCGGAATGGCAATAAACATGAAGTCTTTCCCAGGCCAAATGTGTAAGTGATTTGGCGAAATCTGATACTTGGCCCATACGTCCTTGTCGACGCACTCTTCTTTGGGCCCGAGCTTAAACTCGCACCAAAGGGTGTCAATGTACTCTTGCTGATAGTCCATGCGGGCAAACTTCATCAGATGGTAGCGCACAGCAGAATGCGCCCCGTCTGCCCCAATCATGAAGTCAAAGGCGACTTCGATCTCCCTGAAGCGGCCATTGGGCAGGACGGGTTGATCCCGCGTCTCGAACCAAGCACGACACGTGCGAAAGTCAGCGCCAGTCAGCTTGTGATTGAAGAAGAGCTTCACATTGGGCATCGAATCGAGAACATCGAGGAGGCGCGAGTTGAGCCCGGAACGGTCAATTGCGTATATGGCCTGAATGAATAGTCAGCATGGAGGATTCATACTAGACCTACAAGATTACGGATGCTCACTCGGCCCATGGCATCGTAGTCCTGAGAGTGCTGATAAAGACCTCCGGTCGGACCTTTGCCGTGAATCATGCGACCTCGCATGGGGATTGTGCCGGACATGACGGCGTCTACTAGGGTCGAATGACCAGCCTGTCTCATTGCTTGAATTCCGCGCTCTGATACCGCCAAGTTGATGGATCTCGTAAAGTTGAGAGGGACAATTCCGGGGTTGCGTAAATCTGAATTCCATTAGAAGAGCGCCCTCGAAGCAAGTCACGGGCTTGGTTTTCATGAAAGAACCGAGGCGCAAGAAACTAGCAATTACTATGGGCATTGCAACGACTCAAAAAGCCATTGCTATAGTCATCATGTCATCGACGGTGGCTTGAGTCTGGCAGAGTTTGACAACAGCTTAGACGGAGGAGGGCAGATATCTCCTTACCGGGTCTCAGCTCGTAAAGCTCGACCTGGTGGCCCCTTTTCGCAGCATAAAGAGCTGCGAGTGAGCCCACAGGCCCGGCGCCAACGATGACGGTCTTTTGAGGTGCTGCCATGGTGGGAAGTTTTGAACCAGGAGGCCCTGCAAGGTGTTGATCAGAAGAGCTTGTCGAAGCCAGTTCTAATTCGCAGTCGGCGGCTACAACTTAAACATCCGGAAATGCCCAGTGTCTGCGCATCTTATCGACTTTTCCAGGAATCCGCGACCCGGCGCATTAAAATGCCATGGTTCGCCTCTCACAGGTCGCCGGGTTCGGGCAGTGGTGGGAAAAGTGGACCCGACCGCGGCTATTCGCCGCGTCCGGGCACTCCAGACGTACCTAGTAATGGGGACGACGGCAGCTACATCTGTGCTATAGGTAGGAATGCGGATTAAGTCGATTTGCGCCGATGACGGGACGGACTCAATGATTCGGGCGCTTACGATCGAGCCGATTGAAAGATGCGTGTACGAACCACTTGTTACCTAGTTGAATCACTTACACACTCATCACCGGATAGCCTAGAATCTGAGTGGTACGTACCTAGGTAGCCGAAAGTCTTCCCCGGGCGACACATTAGTCGCCTTTTACTTGGTCACCGGATTTTCTCCCTGGCTTTGCTCAGGATGTTGCAGCGTAGGTAAGTAGGGCCAAAGAAGCACTCGGGTTCCTGAGGTGAGAATAATCGTGCCCGCCCCCACTTTATTTGGGTTTCGCGAAGGCTCACCCACTAAAGTGGGTGCTGATCACCATCGCGGACAGATCACCAAAACGGACACTTTTCTGTAATACCTCCTTACCAAGGCGCGTATGTACGGCAAAAATGGCCAAATCTCGCGATTCTACTGTCGAATTACGTGTAGAGGAGGCTTTGGGGTACCTAGATGCGCACCCAGGTGCGAAGCCTACAACTGTCGCGCGACAGTTTGCAGTTCCTCGCGCGCGACTCCTCCGCCGCATTGACGGCATCTTTCCTCGCGCCGGTAATCCTGCAACAAATACGAAGCTCTCAAAGCCAGAAGAAACGGCACTCTGTCGGTATATCGATCGCCTTGATCGTATCAACTTACCTACCCGAAAAGCGTTTATTCGAGATACTGCCAACTACATTCTCCGAGCCAGGGCCTCGCGCGCGGAGCAGGCCGATCCTCCGACCGTCGGCAAGAAGTGGGTGGATAGGTTCATCAAACGGCACAAATACGACATCGTGCCATCTCATGTATTAGACGCTAATCGGCAAGCTTCTGAGGATCCGGAGGCTATAAATGCTTGGTTCTTGAAGTATAAGGCGGTAGTGGCAGAGCACGGTATTGTTGCAGACGATATATGGAATATGGACGAAACAGGGTTTCAGATCGGCGTTGGAAAGGATCAAATGGTCGTTACCAAACGGAGACGAGCTCATTACTTCAGCCTTCCTACAAACCGCGAATCTGCTACGGCGGTCGAGGCGATATCGGCTACCGGCCGAGTTATTCCCGTTTTCCTGATTTTGTCGGGCACGATGCATATGGCCAATTGGTACCGGTTGGAAGAGCTCGATAAGGATACAGTTATCGGTACTTCACCGACTGGCTACTCGAACGACGAGCTATCGATGGCTTGGATCCAGCACTTCGAGGCTTATACCAAAAAAGGGGCTGTTGGTAGTAAGAGGCTACTTTTGATGGATGGATACGGGTCTCACTGCACTCGCGAGTTTATCCAATACTGCGACGATAGTAGTATTGTCCCTTTCGGCTTTCCACCCCATTCGACGCACCTTCTTCAACCTCTCGATGTCGTTATGTTCCAGCCTCTAAAGCACTACCACGCCGAAGCTTTAGACCTTATTGTCCGAGACGGCTGCGCGAATATTACGAAGATCGAGTTCCTTTCTGTGATCCAAGAGGTACGGAGGAAGGCTTTTAGGGAAGATTCAATCCTCTCGGCGTTCAAGAAAAGCGGTCTCGTACCGTACGATCCGCTAGTTGTTATGCGGAGGATCCAGGAGCGACAAGAACGAGCCCTAACCCCCCCTCCGCCTCCCGCTCCAGAGCTACAGTCCTCCCCGTTCAATACGCCAGTCACTCTACGACAATTGAAAAAAATAGCTTACGACCTACAAACACAGGCTAAAGAGGAGGACTTTAATCCGGCGCTGAAGAGGACTCTAGACCAGTTTGTCCGCGGAGCCCTAACTCAGGGGACGGAGCTTCTCTATACAATGCGGGACTTAAAACGCACGAAAATGGCGGAGGAAGTTACACGCCGTCGTCGGAGCCAAAAGAACCAGCAACTAAAAGCTGGCGGAGTACTCACAGTCGACCACGCTCGCAAGATTGTTAGGCAGAAGGACGATGACGCTCTGGAGAAGGCTAGGAAAATTGTCGAACGCGCCGACGCGCAGATGAGAAATATGTATAAGAAATGGTTTGGAGAAGCCGCAAAAGTCGCACGTAAATACCGGCTCGACGGCCGGCTCGAACCATTATATATAGTTGACCAAGAGGGTAAGGGTCGGTTCTTACGTAGGGGGTAGAAGGTAGATACTACAGAAAAGTGTCCGTTTTGGTGATCTGTCCGCGATGGTGATCAGCACCCACTTTAGTGGGTGAGCCTTCGCGAAACCCAAATAAAGTGGGGGCGGGCACGATTACGGTCCTTTTCGACCGGATCAGCGAAATGGACGGACTGCGGCCAAAAGCGGGGTTCCGATGAGGCAAGTCAATCTGCTGGTCCATCATCCGTAAGGTACGAAGTTGACCGTTTGCGCGATATATTACCGCAACGTACCGAAACGCCATACGTGCCGACTAGGTACACCTTTGGCTCAACAATAACTCCGTACGTTCTCTCTCTTCCTGCGCCAATATTAGTTGACTCTGACCCCTCTGGCTCTCCCTTGATTTCTCGCCCACGTCTCCGTTGTCGTCGCAAGGCTGGAGTGCTGCGACATGTGCTGACTGATCGTGGGGTTGCTGTGTTTCCCCCGTCGTCGCACATTTGCGGCCTAGAATGTCTTGTCGTGTCGATGAAGCCGCCTGGCCATGCCAGAGACTGACTTAATAACCCGCGTCTGATCGTATTTTGCTCTTATCTCGCCTTTGACGTTCGTCTTCCCACAATGCCGGCTCAATGTCCATACGCGATCATGGCAGCCAGGACTAAAAGTTGGCGACAGATGGACGTGACGGATGGCTAGGTCGGGAAAACCTGACGTAGTCGTAGCGGGGTGTGAAAATCTCAGGTTCATTTGAACACAGCACTGCCGCAATAATGCGATCCTTTCGTGAGCTGCGCCCGGCGCTGCAGAAACAAGATGCCTCGCCGGAGCCGAATCGTCCTCCCTCTGGGAACCTCTCCTCTCCCAAACACCGCCAAACTCAAGTGGCGTGCGAGGAGTGTCGGAAGAAAAAAGTCAAGTGTGACGGGCGACGCCCGACTTGCTCGGCCTGCCAAACCAAGAAACGCACCTGTAGGTATGACGGAGAACCTGACATATCACGAATTGAATCGCTCAAGCGCAAGTATGGCGACCTTCAGGATCGGTCTGAGCTGCAAGCTGAGCTCATCTTGGCCCTCTCTTCTCGATCTGGTTCCGAGTTAGAAGCCCTTCTCATACGGCTCAGGGCCATCGATTTGTCGACCGGCCTTGGGGAGATAGTTGATTTCATCCGCCACGGAGAGGCGCTCGTGCAGCTCTCTCGGACAGGCACTACTGTGCAACAAATCCATCCAACACCGGAGCCTACGTCATTAGCGAATTCAGGAGCAAGCGCATCGATCTCTGCCCTTCGCCTAGCATCGCCGTCGCCATCCCCGTCAGCGTCCGACGCGACTGTTCGTCATCCTTCAGAACTCCTAGCCAATGTTGACGTTACCGTGGCCTCCCGACTCAGGGCTATTCTTGAGGCCATGTACTGTACACCTCACCCTGCGAAGGAATTTCGCATCAAGTACCGTTGGCACTGACTGCTAGGTGGTCCAGCGATGCCCAACTCGCCGGCCTCGATCTCCAGTCTAAAACAGAATTCGTTCGGCAACTAAGACATCATATAAACTCCTTGACGCTCTGAAAGTTGAGTTATGCGACGACGAGAGGCGTCCGGGTTGGAAGGCAAGGTTTCCTAAAGATCAAGGAAATAAAGGACTTGTAGACAAGGCTTATGACAGTTATCGAGCTGAACAGGAATTTAACGTCGCCTCTAACACCCTAGGCAATTAGCGATCAGGTGAAGGAATCTGCATTGATACAGGGAAGAAACGTATTCCCGTTCAAACTGGTAATCAAGATCCGTCAGCGACGGTCTCTCTTTCACTGTTTACAGGGTATAATACCGAAAGAGCAGCAGTTAGCTTCCTTGGTGCATAGCGGCATGTCTGATTGGCGAGACGAGGTTCGTCAAGGAACATCCTAGCAGCTGGAGATGATGGTCGGTTTAGAGCAAAGGATGAGAAGTCGTTCTTAACGGTGGCGGCGGAGTGGCTAGCGGAATGGTGTAGGTCGTTTGGCTGCCTAGTTAGAACCTTGCCGACTAAATGAGCGAAATAATCCACGAATATGGTTTAGAGAGCCGCGTGGGATACGTCGTGACGGATATTGCGGAATATAATGATGCTTGCCTGGAGTACCCCAGCACCGTGTCAGGATTTCAGAAGCAGCATCAACGACGTTCGCAGCTATGGGCACGTCATCAATTTTATCGCATGGTCCATCCTTTTCGAGACATCACAGTCTAGCAGAAAAGGACAACTGGAATAATATAAAGCTATGGAAGCGCAAAGGGCTAATAGGAAAACTCCACGATATCGTTTATTAGATGCAAGGGTCTGGCCAGCGCACCAGAACGCTTCACCAACTACAGTCCACTAAGAATATCGCACTACGAATAGACCTCGAGGATTTAATAACCTATGATATTATGCTTAATAATGCTACCCACTACTATAGAACTTCTCCGAAGCTATAATTACGGCCGTAGCTATGCCTTAACGACCCCGTCAGTCTGTTGCCCCTACTGGAGACCTTCCCACAGGAGTACCTCGACCCTGCCAAGGTCGAACGGTGCCGCCCCGTATCCGGTACGGGCCATACGGTCGGTAATCCAAGTTTGCACCTTAAGCCAGCTGCAACGGCTACGTGTTCCGTCTCTAAGCTGACCGACATGCGCATCCGTCCTCTCCGGCTACCGTAGCATCTCCGCGGTCTCGTGTCGTCTCGGTGCAGCGGCGACACCACGGCGCGGGCTCCCGCGCCGGCTCTAGTGCGAGTAGAGACTGACTGCCCTCAGACTTGCCTCTGGTCATGCTACGGCACCACGGCCCACCGGCTTTCCCAGGCGCGACCCCGGGACCGGCTTCCCGTTACCGCGAATCGTCTCCGAGACGCGGCCGACCATGTCTTGCAGACCGGAGACGCAGAGTAGCCGCCACGCCGGCACGGCAACCTGCACTCCGTCCACTAACCTAACCAGGTTCCACCTTATGATTTTCGGGAGCGGTGCGCTGTGTCATCGGGGACGTATCGCTGGCGCCGGGCTTTGCTTCTCGCGCCGTTCGTCAAGCGTATACGCGGGTGGTTCGGGCTTTCTGTGATCACTTCCTTAACAGATCCGACAACCACCTGCTCCCGTCAGCCTTAACAACTTCCATTACTCCAGAAAAGAGCACTTAGGCTTGTCCTGAGCCCTCGGATCGGCGTCGCTTCAACCCCCTTGGGCCACCTCACGAGCCGACCACTCAGAGCCAGACTGGTTCGAGGGTGCCCTGTCTCGTCGCCAGAACGGTCCCGAGTCGGGTGGTTTTCATATCCAGTATCCCTCTTGCAGCTTGTTAGCTTCGCTTTGACGCACCTCGTCGTCGTGGTCACGATGCGCGGTCAGCCTGGTGAGCTGCGTAGCCTTCCGTGAAAAGTTTTCACAGCCTGCCCACACCCACCAGACCTCGCCTCGCTGTCCACGCAACGCGTCTGCGCCCCAGCTACTGACACCGGACACCACGAGAAGGTCTGCTGCTTCGTCCTACTGCTCTTTCAAGCAGAATCCAGTGTGCTCACCGGAGGCCAGCACCCACTTTAGTGGGTGAGCCTTCGCGAAACCCAAATAAAGTGGGGGCGGGCACGATTACCCACGGACACTTGAGTGGTACAGGCAATTTGCGAGGTCTTTCCCAATGTAGCTTAGAGTCCCGCGTCCTGGTCGGCACGGCAGGAAGGTACCTGGAAGAGGGACGGGTACTGATAGTCTGATACTCCATTTCTTCCCCACGGCTCCAGACGTAATTTTTCCTTAGCTGAGCCGGAGAACATTGCACGAAAGCGCGAAAAATAGCCTAGCCGCCAGGTCTTGTCCGATAGACTTCTCCTTGTACAACAGTCGGTGTTACAAGCCAGATTTAGTCTCGTCGTCACGGTGTCGCGCCGCACGCCTTCCCGCTCCAACCCCACGGCGAGTCCGATCCGACCAACGATCATGGCAACAGAACCACCGGCGAAGAAGAAGTGCTTGGGCGTTGACTGTGAAAATGAAGCCGGTTCCCTGCAGTGTCCGACCTGTCTGAAGCTTGGCATCAAAGACAGCTTCTTCTGCTCTCAGGATTGCTTCAAGAAAAACTGGGTATATGCCCCATGTGGCGCCGGTCCAACGATCCGGAAATCGTTCAAGCTGACTTTGTCCGTGTAGAGCAACCACAAGAACACCCACAAGACGCAGAGTAATATCCTCCATCACCTCATACCGCCGAAAGCCATCTTACCAGATCCAGCTACCGGATATTACAATCCCTTCCCGAGTTTTCCCTTTGCCGGTCCGCTCCGACCCGTCTATCCTCTCTCGGAACATCGAACCGTTCCCAAGTCGATTCCTCATCCCGTATGGTGGCAAGATGGAAACCCAAGGTATAGCCGTTCGTTGGCGAATCGAAACAAGATCGACATTCTCGATGCCAAGGGCCAGGAAGCTATGCGCAAGAGCTGCCGGCTCGCTCGCGAGGTCCTCGATATTGCTGCTGCTGCAGCTAAACCCGGCGTAACGACCGACTACATCGACGAGATAGTTCACAAGGCATGCATTGAGCGAAACGTGAGTAGCTACCTATCAAGCTCAATACCTGTGATGTTGCAACTTGCACGGTTTCTGAACGGCGTGACCCGTTACGGAAACACGGGATGGGGATGGAGTTTGAGCCCCTGAGACCTGACTTGAAGACCAAAGCGCCTTTCTAACGTTCCTATTCCAGTCGTACCCATCGCCGCTCAACTACAACCATTTTCCCAAGTCTTGTTGCACTTCTGTGAACGAGGTCATCTGCCATGGGATTCCTGATCAGCGTGTGTTGCTAGATGGCGACATTCTCAACATTGACATTTCCCTTTACCACGAGGGTTTTCACGCCGACTTGAACGAAACTTACTACATTGGCAGCAAGGCTGCGGCCGATCCAGAAAACGTACGTGTCGTCGAAGCGGCTCGCGAATGTCTCGAAGAGGCCATCAAGGCTGTCAAGCCGGGTGTACTCATTCGCGAATTCGGCAACATCATCGAGAAACACGCCAAAAAGCAAAACTGCAGCGTTATCCGGACCTATTGCGGGCACGGGATTAACTCCTTGTTTCATTGTGCTCCCAACGTTCCCCATTATGCCAAGAACAAGGCTGTTGGCGAGTGCAAACCTGGCATGACCTTTACTATCGAACCCATGATTGCTCTTGGTAAGTACCGGGACATTACTTGGCCGGACAATTGGACCAGCACTACCATTGACGGGAAGCGAACGGCTCAATTCGGTAAGTCGAGCACAGCCTTCGTCGTGGCATTGGGCCTTTGCTGAGTAGCTTTACAGAACACACTCTTCTCGTCACGGAAGATGGCGTAGAGATCCTCACTGCACGAAAGGACGATTCTCCGGGTGGCCCTGTCTCGATACCCGGCGAAGGGGTTAACGCGGTGCCGTCTGATTAATGATGCAGTCGCTCGAGGAGGGGAGACACTCGGGGCAATCTACGGCTGCCGCTGTGGGCAGGAGGAACCAGGCCGGAATGGTCGTCCGATGAACGGCCCATACCATTTTCCGGATCTTTCTCAGCAAGGACGGGGAAAGTTTATATGAGGAGAACCGGCCAGCTGATACAACAATCATCAGGCATGAAAGGTAATGATTTTGATGTTACTTAAGCCAGGCGAGGCTGAGCCGAGGCAAGGACTGGGCACGACTTAGAGATGTTGGAGTTTGTCTAGGGCGAAGTTGCTGTATCCTGCATGGCATCGGGCTGACTATAAATGCCTCCGGCGTGATATGCGATGCATGCGGAGACAAGTCCACGTAACACAATTGCATGATCAAGATTCATATTGTTGAAATAGCAATGCTGCGCGCGTAGTGCATTCATTGAAGGCGCGAGAGGGCTGGGACGTAGCAACCCACAGAGTTGCGGATAAGGCTCTGAGTGGCTGACGCCGAGACGATATCACGGGATGAGTTGTGGGGAACCTTGTATGTACTGTACTGTATCCTGAATTCCTGAAGTTGTGTTAATCCTGTCGTTGCAAGTATCCGCGAGACACCACAAGGTACTGTCCATAAGGTACCTACGAGGCGCGAGAATGACACGGATAGCAAACGTACATCCTCGGCTCATGCCGTTAGGCTGATTCATGATCCGTAGCTGACTGATGCTTGAGCAGGGATTTACCGCCCCGTACTGTACCTCTGGATTGGGATCAAGCTGTCTGCCGGACTCGCGACAGGCGTAGTGGACTTAAGGCAGAGCGCATAGAGCGCAATGTGGCCCGAAGACGGGTGCCTAAGATACCTATCCGTAGGTAGTACAGTAAGTTGAGAAAGTGACGAGGCTGAAGTGCTTTACACTGCCTGAACCGGCTTAACGACTGATAGGCACGAAGTACCTAGGTACTCTATACTTGTGTAGGTACTTCAACTGAGGTCCTTCTCGAGCTCCGCGTAAGAGGTACCTACCATACCAATGGAGCCCCAATGCGGATACGCCAAAGCACGGGCCACCCGCAGCCACCAGAAATTTGCACCTCAGGCGGCGCCAGCCATGAGCTCTTCCATCCCGTACTCGATATAGCATATGACCTAACCTACCTTACTGCACACTCAAGTAGCCGACCACAGTCGCACACGTCAGACTCTCGTCCACTTCCAACCCGTTACCTCATATTCCTCCTTCGCTGGCCCTCGCGCGCCCGTCAACCGCCCCCGAACGAGCCTTCCAGCTTCGAACACGCCTCTGCATCCTTGGCGCTCGGCGTACTGACTCGTCTACCATCCGCGCCGCATCCGGGAGCTTCCCTTTGCAGCTCCACGACAGCTATCCCGAGACACCCTGCCACTCGACCCGAGGTCCAACAACTAATACTGCTTCCTCGTCCCGACGCGACAGTCCCAAGCCGTCATGATGTCCGGAGAAGCCTGGCTGTATTTGTTGGCGGTCTTGATCAATGCCGTCAACCTCTTTCTCCAAGTGTTCTTTACCATCATGTACAGTGATCTGGAATGGTACGACTCTCGAGACCCTCTTTGCACGAGCCCAATGGTCGGCGCCAGATCATGCGACTCCTGACTGTCTGGGTACACTCAAGCCGGCATAAATGAGTCCCGTGGCGATAACCCTTGCATTTCTCGAGCTGACGAGAGGTTGATAGTGATTACATCAATCCCATTGAGCTTTGCAATCGTCTGAACGCATACATCATTCCCGAGGCGGCGGTACATGGATTTCTGACATTCTTGTTCTTGATCAATGGCTACTGGCTAGCACTTGTTCTGAACTTGCCTTTACTGGCCTGGAACATCAAAAAGTGAGGCATCCGGCAACCGAGGTATCGCGAGGCGATGTTCCTAGCTGACCGCTCCACAGGATTGTCGATAACACTCACCTGCTCGATGCGACTGAAATCTTCCGAAAGCTCAACGTCCATAAGAAGGTACGGCTTGTTTTGCGAAACCTCTTACTTCGTCTCTGACACGGCCAATAGGAGTCTTTCATCAAACTCGCTTTCCACTTGATCATGTTTTTCTTTTACCTTTACAGCATGATCGTGGCTCTCATTCGAGACGAGTCATCCTAAATAGCCGGCAGTTGTAAGCAGTCATTGAGTTTACACTGGCAGCGATACGCGGGAGTCCATCTTTGTCTACCTTTCGCATCACCGGGAGGCTCCAATCAGCTTCAGATGAAAGGACCGAGCTAGGGATCGGTTTGGTTCGATTTGTGATGAGGTGATGGCCGAATACTTTGCACATGAGTCGACGAGTGGTGGGAGCGGCAACCTGAGGCACAGTGCCTGGTGGTATAGCCCTGGCGTTCTCGGGCTTGCAGAAAATGCTTGTCTTCCAAGAAATCTCTTGCAGCATTGCTGTACACCTGAACGCCGTTATACCCAGAGCGTCTTCATTTTGATATGACTGTTGATTGATACATCCCAAGCGGTGAATGTTGAACCATCGATTGGGTTGGCAGGTTGCCGTTTGGCAATCATGGGCGCATAGTCGGGCGGTTGATTGCTGTTTTGACTGTGGCGCATATGTACGTACGGCTTGACTGTATGATTGGACACAAAAACTCCCTGAGTCTGTATCTGCCCGTCATATTCCTTCCTCTTGAGCTCCTAGGGGTGTAGCTCGCAGAGTTCTCCAGCGTCAAATCAGCGTTATTATCAAGCAAAGCTTGCAGCTTTGCGCAACGGAGAGAACTAGCAAGTGCTCGAGTAGGCGGCTTCCGCCTTGCTTCCTTCATAGGGGGTCGACTCTTCGCAACTCGTGCGCCAATTAGATATATTCGCCTCGCGGCTAATCTAGATATTAGCTAATAATAGAAAGATGAGTTACGTTTTCCTTCCGTAAGTAAAGATATACCTACCTACCTACGAAGGTTGCGCACAAAAGAAATTTAAGCTCGGCAGGTTATATAGCGGCCCGGCTACCGTGCGGATAAGTTAGCTAAGCTAGCTTATTAGCTAATATATATATATATATATATAAGATCTTAATTGCCTAATTAGGAAGCTATTCCTCGTCTACGTCCTCCTACTCTTAGCCTTCTACTTAGCTAGTAGCTAGCTTTATAAGTAGAGCCTTAATCTCTTTATAAAGAGCCTACCTTTCCTAATTAGTTAATTCTAGCGGGCTTAATCCCTCTTTATAAAGGTTATTGCCCTTTAATTAAAAAACCTACTTAATATTACTAGGTAGCCGTTCTACGAGCCTCTATAGCTTCTCTTACGGGAGAGCCTTCTACTCGTTATACTACCTAGTAATAAGCTATACCCTTAAATAAGGTACCTTTTTACTAGTAGTTCTACGTTTTAGTATATATTAGGCTAGCTTAATAAGTAAGAGATCTAGCGAGTTAGGGGGCTATACAAGAAAGTAAAAACTACGCTGTACGAAGTAGGTACCCGATGCCGAAGAGCGCCACTCCACCAAAAACCGCCATCTAGGTAGGCACTGCCCCACTGGCACAACAGACGCCTTGAGGTACAGTGGTACGAAGTACTTCGTACCTACCTCGTACTTGGGCCAGAGACTGACGGGCCTCGCTCATCCGCTACTCTTCTCACATCACCACTTCCACACAGGCTGCTTGAAGACGCGTCGCGATAGCCTTCAGAAAGCTCACGTGTGCTTTGTCCATCTGTTGAACGAAAGCGCCGCGTTGCGCGCCCTCCATCGCAGCGCCGCGATACTTTCAATTATGGCCGACTTTGGCGAGTATCCGCCGAATCTGCCGCCGCAAGACGCCTTGGTCGTTCGACAACAGGAAGCCGGGCCGGAGCATGCTGTCGTACCATACGCTGCCAATAATCTCGCCAGACCCAGTCTCGGACCGGCGAACCCCTTCAAAGGCGATTCGAACCCCCAAAAGCGCAAGAATGTCTTGACAGGACATGCGGAAGAAACGTTCATCAGCGAGCATACTTTTCGGAGCAAACATCGAGCGATAGAAAGGAAAGGCGGGCCCGAACGGGAATACCAAAGCGGCGCGGCGTTGAAGGAAGAGGCGGCAAGGATACGCGCTGCAAGAGAGCGAAAAGGCGATGCGACAATTGCTGAAGGACCTGGGTCCTATGTCGGTCCCTGGGCGAAACACTCCAGGGATGAATACGAAATAGTCGGCGACGACGAAGAGCTACAAAGTGACGAGGAGTACGAAATCATAGAGGAAGATGAGGATGTCATCGAAAGTGGCACTGTCTTGAAGGCCCCGGCGATGGCTGTCGCGAGGCGGAAGGAGGTCGAAGAGCTCGGTGACGAAACAACAACATTCCATGGCACGGAAGAGTACGATTACCAGGGCCGAACGTACATGCACGTTCCACAGGATCTCGACATCGATCTCCGGAAAGATGTCGGCAGCGTCACCAATTACATACCGAAGAAGCAGATATTCGCTTGGAAAGATCATACCATGGCTGTGTCGGCATTACGATTCTTTCCTAACTCGGGGCACCTGCTCCTCTCTGCGAGCGCCGATACAACCGTCAAGATCCGCGACGTCTACCATGACAGAGAGTTGCTGCGCACATATTCTGGACATTCGAAGGCACTCTCTGACATCTGCTTCAACTTTTCGGGCACTCAGTTTCTATCTGCATCCTACGATAGGATGATGAAGCTCTGGGACACGGAAACTGGCTCCTGCATCAGCAAATTCACGACTGGCAAGACTCCACATGTGATCAAGTTCAACCCTGACCCGGATCATGGCAATGAGTTCCTGGCCGGGATGTCGGACAAGAAAATTGTCCAATTCGACACGCGAACGCCTAAAGACATTGTTCAGGAGTACGATCATCACTTGGCAGCCATCAACACCATTACATTTGTGGACCAAAATCGACGCTTCATGACCACCTCGGACGACAAGTCCCTTCGCGCTTGGGATTACAATATTCCAGTTCCCATCAAGTACATTGCTGAACCCGACATGTATCCGATGACGAATGCGGCACCCCATCCAAGCGGCAAGTATGTCGCCTATCAGAGCTCGGATAATCAGATCCTGGTTTACGGAGCGAACGACAAATTTCGACAAAACCGAAAAAAGAGTTATAGGGGGCACAACAACGCCGGCCTGGCGGTCGACCTCGATTGCAGCCCAGATGGACAATTCCTTGCTTCTGGAGATTCGGGCGGTTACGTTTGTTTCTGGGACTGGAAGACATGCAAAATGTTCCACAAGGTCAAAGCGGGCAATCAAGCTGTGACGTGCGTCCGATGGCACCCCCAGGAAACCAGCAAGGTGGTTACGGCTGGCCTGGATGGGGAAATTCGATACTGGGATTAAGTTGGCGCAGGCTCAGATCAAAACAACAAGCCCTCGTTCGTTGCTCGGTTGATGTAGCCAGTTCGAATGTCCCTTTTCCGACGACCCTCAAGTGCCTGATCATACTGCACGGTCCACCTCCGGCTGCAATGTCAAACGTCGGACTTCACCGCGCCATACTCATCCAGGATAGCCGATGCACGACAGTGTTTCTTCATCCTGGTGTAAACGACAGTCGGTAATGGGTACGAGCTCTGCATAGCGAGGATAAGGCTTGACCAATGTCCTTCTTTTATCTGGCAATTGGCTTTTTGGCGACACTGGATTGATACCGAAACGTACCAAAGCAGCACACCAAATGGTCTGCTGCATGGATGGAAAGCACAAAAGGACAGTCGTGGCTTTCTGAGCTTCGCGCTTAGACCTGCTGTCCACACGCTGTATTGCGATGAAGCAAGTAAATCTAAAATATCAAGGGATTTCGCTCGGGCCGCTTCCTCCGAGTCGAGCATAACGACGTGAAGCAGTACACGGTGCTTGCACCTAGGGCCGCTCAAAACGATCGTAGCTCTGGGATATGATACAGTGGTTTTGTTTTGGGATACGCTGGCTATCTTGCGGTGATGATTCAGGAAGCCGCCTGCTAAAGGGCTACACCTTTTTGCCTTGTCCACGCCATCGACTTGTATTGGCGATGTGTAACGCGATGGATCAAAGCCGCGTTTGTGGTGAAAGAAGGGTTCCAGCTCATACGTCCTAGATGCTGTGATCAAAGCGGAGAACGGAGAGTGGTCTGGAAGGGTAGACTGGCCATGGCCTGCAGGTCGAACCAGCTGACTGTGAGCACGCCGGGCCTGGAGGGTCTTTGGGTGCAGACTTTTGCCTCCTGGTAGCCTCTTTCCCAAGGTAAGCTGTTCTCTCCTTAAATCGCCAGCCGTCGGTAATAAAAATGAATGAATGAAGGAGCACTCAAGAATACCCTACCCGCCTTATCCAAACTTGCGTCCCGAGCATGATATCTTCCCAGACTAATCATCTTCTCACATTGTAGCCCTAACCTTCTGCTTCATCTAAGCTTCGACTGTATTACTAGACCTAAAGGCACAACAAATCATGACTGCAGATTGTTCGCCTTGCGATTTTCGCTTTCGGAAGAAAATCATCAACACCAACACGATCAAGGGCGACAAAATTAAAAGCAGAAACGATGCGCCTGAACCAGAGGGGCACGTTCTCACGTTCCTTCACGACGGTGCAGTGGACGAGGAGGAAGCTGACGGTAATATTCGCCTTGATCGCGATGCGCCCGAGCCCTTTGTCAGACGCCGCCTGGCTTCCTCCTTCAAATGGTGGGCCGACGAATACCGATGTGCCGTTCTCTGCGCTATTGGCATCGTTGCCCTCGCCCTCGTGCTCTGGCACTTTGACGGCAAACTTCATCCCAGGCTCGGTCCGGGCATTGAGCTCGACATGATTGTAATCGCCATCATGACGCTAGTTCGCGTCACCCTTGGGAGCATCGTCGAGTCTTGCATCTGTCAGGGGGCTTGGATCTGGGTGTCGAAGTCACACCAAGCTCGGACTCGTGTGAGAGCACGGCTGGAAGACTTCAAGCTCTTCGACGAGGCCTCGCGGGGCTTTCTCGGAAGTCTCGCTTTACTCTGGCGCCTCAAGGGATTGTCAGTCTTGTTTTTCGCTTCGTCTTCATCGAATTGAAACTAACCATATCCATCCTTAGGCATCTTTCCTGTATGGGAGCTCTGATCATCGTGGTGACACACGGATTCGAGACTTTTTCCCAGCAGATGTTCGTCTATATTCAACGGCCCACCTTGTACGTCAATGAACACTCGCGGCCTGCGCCGGCCCCTTTCCGCAGCGATTATTAGGATAACGTTGTCCGACGGGGAATACAAGATGGTCAGGCCAAATCTGGATGTTCTAGTTCACAAAGTCACATTAGGCTAACCCCGCAGCCAGGCTACTCGCTCTCGCTCTCAACCAAGTCAGCCGTCTACAGCGGTATACTTGCCGCGCAAGTGCGCAGTCTTGAGCCGAGATGCCATACGGCCAACTGCACCTGGCCAATCTTCCCTACCCTTGCTGTCTGTGGAGACTGCCTTCCTTTGGGGGTGGAGGTCGAATGCTCTGACGACACACGCTCGTGTTTTTTTGGAGTCTCTCCGAATACCAATGCGACTCTTTCACAGGGAATCGACGTTGACTTATTCCAAGTCAACCCTGTCAATGGAACTATAGGGGGCACCAAACAGAAACGGGCGTTCGTATCCGCATTCGAAATCATGACAGTATCGCAGCGTGCGTCAGCAACGCGAACTTCTGCGGCGAGGTGTTCTATGTGGTTCTGCCTCAAGGCGTACAACATCTCTGTTGCCGACGGAAGGACTCTCCAAAGCGTCGTGGGGACATGGCATAAGAGCCAATTCGAAGCTGCGACGAGCGCGCATTTCGACGAACACGTCTTCGTGGGGGTTCAGGAGAATATGAACATACAAGACAGATCCCGATACAGTGTTTCCGATCGATCTCTCCAGACGATGCGTAGTTTTATCGATTCCTTGACCAGCGGAAGATTCGAACATGCCTCGGATGTGATCAACTTCTCCTCAGACTGGATCGAGGCAATGTGGCAGGCAACAGCTGACCTAGGCACCTGGATCGACAAATTTTCCCTCAGCTTAACCAATGAGATTCGTGAGCACGGAACTGTCCGCGATCGATACATGACTGATTATGAGGGAGAAGCCTCCAGAATGGCAAGCTACATCCGTGTCCAGTGGTATTGGATGCTATATCCGGCCTTGTTTCTCATGATCAGTCTCTACTACCTCCTCGCTACCATTGGTGCCTCGGCTCGCGATGACGTGTCAGCCTGGAAAAGCGATTCGCTCCCAATGCTGTTTAGCCGCATCGACTCGAGAATCCTTGCGCTAAGCTCAGACAAGATGGATATTCCCAAAGGCCTCGACGATCTTGGCAAATCGAGGGTCGCTTTGACCAAGGATCAGGACGGATGCTGGACCTTTGAACCCCAAGGTCACAGAGGCGCAGGAAGCGACGAAGAAGGAGATGCGGTCATCAAATTACTCCACTACCTGTGAAGGAGATGAAATAAGGTGTCGCGGCGGGCACATGGTGATGTCTCTCGTAGGAGATCCTCCTAAAGCAGAAAATTGCCGAGCAAATGAGGGGCGTAATCCAAGAGAATATAATCGTATTGATGTATTGCGCCCTGCTTCACTTTGCGGCTTTAATTCAATTACGGCAGCCTGCAGCTGGCGGCCGGGAACTTTGCGGCATCGGAGCTCTGCCCTACTCAAGCCACACTTGACCCACTTTTGGTGGTTGATTAGCGGGAGGAGGTGGTTTGTTAACCACCCCCTATAATCAGAACGCTCGATTTTCCTTAAAATTGAGGTCATACGGTGCATATTGAGCGGGCTATTACATTTGACAAGAATTCTTGGCTTTTTTCTGGAAAGCCAAGGATCTTGCCTCATTGACTAGTTCCGGATTGGACCGACTTCCAGCGATGGGCTTTGGCCTGTAGGTGTGTTCTTCACGAATTGGAGACATAAGCATTGGAGCCTTTCGTGGCTTTTGTGACTTACGTTGATCTAAAACGAGGAGCTTTCTGTCACGAAATGACGCCGAGATGTATACTGCTTGTAAGGCTTGATGATGATAGAATCCAACCGCGGCGCTTCAGACCCGTGAAGGCCAAGATGTCGATCGCAACGCGGTATCATTGGCGGAAACAGGGGCACTCTTCATAACCAATATAGCTCGATTTTCTTCGTAATCACCATAGCGATGTTAACCTGACTGACTCCTCGTCGTTCAGACCGGGACACGCTCCACACTGACAGCGAAAGCCGTACGTCATGTAGAGCTCAGCGGCGGTTCGATCTCTTCCATAGGTGATTCGGAGCTCATCCCCCGCCGCTATCTTGTCGACTCGGACACGAAGGACGAGATGGCCATGCTCGTGATCAAAGTGGAAATCGACTGTATGCGCCGGGTGGCACGCGTGGTTGAATCGCGCGGCAATGGGGAAAAGCCCGGCCTGCCTGTTCCCGGTCGCAAAGCTGCTGAGGCGTCAGTGTGCGAAGTAGAGCGAGCGAGCTGGAAGAGAGTCTTTCAGAGTCTTTCAAGGCCCGATAGCGTGAGAGATTCCCAGGGAAAGGAGTGACGACAAGGTTAACGTCTACATACCGGTTTGTGTCCCATATGGCTTGGAGAATAGGCGTCCCTTGTTTGACCCTTTCGTTGGCGTAAAGACTGAGGGCCACGCCTTGAGCCTGTTGGTCGAGAGCGTTGAATTCTTTATACAGGCTGATCGAGTTGGCGATGAACAAGGGCCTCTCTCTCAAAATGACGTCGCCTCGAAGCAGGTCTCTCGTCGCGAAGGCGCCCCATCCCGCTGTCTCGGATTGGTCGATTTTGAAATTGTCGTTGCAGAAGTGAGGGTCGGAAGAGGTCTTGAGTACAGGGTTTAAGATATCGCTTGGATGTGGTAGATCCTCAGAGTCCTTTGCTCTCGGAAGTGACTCGTCGAGTGTGGGTTGTAGTTCCGGAAGTGAGGCAGTCGGCTGGCTTTTTCTTGGTGATGACCCAAGACATTGGGGCACAAAGAAGGAGTCAAGAATACAGGTATTACTGTTCGAAGAGCGCTCTGGGCTTGAAATACGTCAGTACGAGGCTCGAGCCAGGTCATTGCGTGTGCGATTTTTCATTGCTCGTCTTGAACTTCAGTGTCCCGACTGCAAGTATGTCCCTTGGGGGCTCACGGACTTTCTTAACAATTGAGCCGTTGAGCTAGCCCGGTGAACACCAGGAAGCCCTTCCTCTGAGAGTCGATAGTTCTCGATTTCTCGGTGCCCAGTCGGACAAGAAATGGACAAGGCCAGGTGTGGATCGCGCGGCGTATGGCGTGCAAGAGAGTCGAACGTCACAGGATGACCCTGTTTCCTGAATCAGTCTACGAAGTGGTAACCTTGACGATAAGCCGGCAAGTAACAAGACTTTGCCGAGGGCGGGCAGTTGAACATGCAAGAGTGTCTTGTTCAATATACCTCTGTATCAAATAGATCTGCGTTCAAGAACCGTCTTTGTGAATTTTTCAAGTCGGAATAGTAGTTCTCGTTGTCGCGAAAAGAAAACGGGTGCAGCAGCGCATCTAGGGCAAGAGAATGAATGGTGAGGTTGAGGCGACGACGCCGATGCGCTGATGACGAATTCCGAGATTGAGCCATTCTCAATCGATTTCCGTGCTTGATACCATCTAGTATGTGTGAATGAAGGTTGAGGGCGAGCAGGAGTCAGGTTGATGAAGCTCTATGGTATGTTGAGCACTGGAATTCAGCGCGAGCCGGCTGATGAGCCGTGAGCTGCATCTTCCACGATGCCCGTGTTCTCTCGGCAGCTCTTCAGAGCCCGGTCGGAGGAGGAACACTCGAGAAGCCATTGGGCAGCAAACCCTGGAGTGAAGGATCCGGCAACGTAGTAATTGGAAGAGAGTAAAGAAGATTGCTCGGTCGATTGAGAATAATATTGTGCAAAGGTTATGGCCGAGGCTACAAACAGTCGCGATCCACAACTTCTTGTTTGCATGCATGTGAAGAAAATGTGTCGTTTGACGCCACACTTACACAAAGTCGATTTAGGGCCATGATTGCGTTACATCAATTTAGGAGAACTGCAAAAACACCGTCACGAGTCCAATTCCATGGAGAGCCGTCATGTCGAAAGACGATGCGGAGTCATGGGGAACTTGCCCAACCAGCATTCGCCGCATTTCCCGCCGATTCGCCCGCCCAAGAGGTAGGACAGCGACAAGTCACAAGACCACAGGGGGAATCGCTGGCGGAAGGATGCGAGACCTTCCATGAATCAGCTCGTAAAGCTTCGCTCGGCGCGTGTGCGCTTCTCGCCTCGCCTCGACTCTGCATCGGCTTGCGATCGAGACCCGACGCGGGCTTGAAACAAGCATGCACCAACATCGCGCCCGTCGAGCCAAGAAAGTGTGAAAAGTGCCGCACGCTGCAGCACTGAGTTCATGGCTTTCTGCAGTCGTCGCGATGGGCTCCGTGCTGCGCTGACCTTTTGCTGCACGGCCAAGAGCCGCTGTCTGAGGAAACGCATCCAAGCCAGCATCCCTCTCGCGGTGCTCCCATCATCTCTCGGACTACTAAGCAAATATCACCTTTCGTCAGAGCCACTCATTGCAGCCAGAAAACGTCGACGATGCACTCTCACTTGCAGGCCACCGTTTGATGCAATGGTTATGGCTAACAGCGTCTCTTACCCGTCGACATTTGCATGGGACAATCTGTAGGCCCCCGTTCGCCCCTACGCCATGTTCGGACGTGCCAGGGCTCGCCGAAACGGTCTCTCAAAAAGGTCCATGGTGCAGTGTGCCAATCGAATCCATACCTTGATATTATTGTCCGTCGTCGCTATATACGCCAAAGGAAAAGACAACCACCTCCCTTGCCATCTGAGGCCTTTGTCGTTTAGTCATGATGCTCCCAGTTGCCTTTCAACCGACGCCGTCCTGCTGGAGGGTCATAATGATTCCCCAGCTGCAAATCTCCTCCCTGCCGCGTCTGCCTCTTTGGTGGCAGCGAGCCTGAATAGGCCAGTCCGGTATTTTACATTAATTTCTGTGCATATCAATCTGAATAGATGCCCGTAGAGAGGGCGTAGCTCACGTTACTTGCCAACATCCCCTGCGGGCTGTCCGTGTCGCCTGCTGCGGCGTCCCCAGTCGCAGAATTGCGCCTCGAGGAATTCTAAGCCGTCAGAATCACATCAAGAGTTTTCGTCTGGGCCGCAGGGGACAGTCTCCCCGGCAGTCGGGACACCGCAGGCAGCCTGGCTTCGACCAAACCTGCCGGCAACTGCACACCCATAGATCCTTGCCGGTCCGAGTCGTCAGGCAATCAAAGGGCGCATGAAGCCCCTCTTTGACGCCGCAGTCGATGCAGAATCGTCGGAGCATAATCTGCCTATCCGAGCGCGGATCCGGCTCGCGGTTTCGGATAAGGCGACCGTGCAAGTCTACAAAGGCAGACTGAGGTTGAAGCATGTCGAAGTGATCGGGAGAGCGCACTCGGAAGCAAATGTAACACTCGAAATTCCCTGGTCGATAATCGTGCCCTTTTTCGCTGGGACGGTGTTGAGGAAAGTCCTTGGCTGCTCTCATGACGAACTGCGCCTTATCAAGTCCATTGGCCATTCTCTGAGGGTCTATCATCCGATGAAAATACCGATTCATGGTGGACAGATAGATGAGGGACTGGTAGTCAAGATGCGAAAGGACCATCCGCTGGAGCTCGTGAGGCAGTCGCTCGATCAAGGAGAGCATGGAAGGCTGGCGCCACGCCGCGACTGGCTGCTTAGCTGGATTGCTGCATGTTGCCGCGTAGACATCTCGACCTCTTATTTTCGGGGCCGTTGGGATCCTTGGAAGGACAATCATGGCGAGGGACGCCAATGGCCTGTCTCGGGAAGAAGGAGGGTGGTAACGAGAGGCAACGTTATTCGAGTCTCGGCCAAGAATATGCTACCCCGGATCGAATCTCCAGTCTGTGAGAAGAGCTGGGGTTATAGACTGATTTGCCGGGTTGCGCGGTGCTGTAGAGCGGGAGCGGCGGTGGCGACGACGACGACGACGACGAGAGAGAAACAACGGAAGCCACCAGAGACGACAGACACCAGCGGACTGACCCATGGGATCATGATACAGGGCGTCCGGTAATAGATAAGAAGACGGGCTCGATGGACGGGAGGAGCAAGGGAAGCGCGGGCAGGCGAGGCGCTGGCATGTTCCTGGCAGACGTCGTTGGCTGTGTTTCATCCCGGGCTGAGACAGGCTCGCCTCGGTGCCCGCCGGTGGGCCTCGTTGTGAATAAAGTCGACAAACCGGGGGGAAAGGGCGAGGGCATGTCTCTGGGATCGTTGGCCTTGTGTATGGAGTATGAATATGCGAACATGTGCCAAGTAGGTACCTACCTACCTGGCTGCGTTCCCCTATCACCGGATGGGTGCCCGTACGAAGTACCTTGTACTCAATCGTACCTCACTCGAATGCATCAAGCACTTTCCTCGCGCCTTGATGGATTCCTCAGGTATCCGCCAACTGACAGCGACCATCTACCTCACAATAACCTGCATACACATGAGCCCGCCCTCGTCCCGACTCCCGAGCAGCATTCGCTTATCCCTTGAGACTCCAACGCGCACCCGCCTGCACATGGGCTCGTCACATCAAAGATTACAGCTCGTCGATTTTCCGCAGTCGAATGCTGGGCCATTGTGAGCTACCGCACGCCACAATCAACGTCGGCCAAGACTTTTGTTCCTCGACCCCGGCATCATCGAGTCGTTGTCGTTGTCGTCGTCAGTCGCCAAGCCCAGGCTACAACGGATAGAGCCGTTCTGTTGCAGAACTCGCACGGAAGACCCGTATGCACGTTTATTACCCTTACCACCCCTGGGCTCCTGAGCTGCAAGGCCACGGACGAGAAGGGTCCAGTTCAGGGAGCATCCCGGCAGGGCTAAGTGCAGTCTAGTATCTGCCGCTGCCGCCCCCAAGATTCCGTACCGTATGTATGTAGGGGGGGATGCCCTTCCTCGTTCAGAAAGGAATGAAGAGCGCTCGGTAGCGCTGCTACTTCGCGACCCGGATGGCTTCCGCGGCTGGCGCCACTCATCGCCCGCGAATGGAGGGAAGGGAGGAGAATGCCTGCAGCCATGTCAAACTGATGCTCTTAGGTGACGGTGCCGTCGACGAACCCAAGCCGCCAAGGCAGCCCTCCGACCTCGTGCCATTTTCCGCGAACCAGCGGGTCGGGACCATGTATCCTCTAGACACGGGGACGTGCGTACAAGAAGTCAACGACGAGCCTCATGCCAATGTGGTGCAGTACAAGATGCACATCTTACTTCACACTACTGTACCAAGTATCGCATCAGATGCTTCCAGTTCAAGGGTCGTGGCCTCAGTGGTGGTTCTATGCAAGTCGACGGCCACGGGCCGCCATGGAAAACGACGCCCGGCTATTCCTTGCGGGATAAAGACAGGATGAAACAGCCATGTGCGCCTCAAGCTCACCTGCTGTGTCTGGTGCGAGCCTTGCATTTGGGCTCCCGCCAGACACATGTACCCGATGGCGCCCTTTTGCCTCGTCGGTTCTTCAGCCTCGCCCTGCTCCCCAACAGCAGGAGAGGGAGGCCTGACTGGAGAGAAGGAGAGAAGAGATAACTAACAAATCATTGAGAAGGGGCCTCAGACACTGATTGCCTGGTGAAGTCGTCAGTCATGTGCATGATAAAGAAGACAAGGATTCCGCAACACAGGCATTAGGGCATCTCAACATGCGACGACAGGACGACGAGTCCGACGACGACAACAACGGCTCATCCTTGTCCTTGGGGCTGTGATCGGCGCCAGGCGGTACCACTCTACAGTAGCACCCCAGCCTCGGCCCACGGCTATCATGGTTCATGTCTCGTGCCGGCATGGCTATGTGGTGTTGGTGTGTGCTCGACTGAGATACGGGGGATAAATCAGCCAGTTGCGTGGCGAGCGAAGCAGAGCCCGTCGAGCCCGCCTCCATGTCATTTGTACTGTAAGGTCGGAATACATGCAGTACGTATGTTGGCGACCTGTCATAAAATCCTTCCACGGCCCCCTTTTACGCGAAAACTATCAGGTAGCGATCGCGCTCTAGCCTTGATCCCCATATTCAGCCTGCTCTTTAAACTCACCTGAAAAGTCCAGGCCGGTGGCTTGGGCATTGGGGAGGCTTCTTGGGTTCCTGGCTCCCTTGCACTGAATCATCTGCATCAGCCAAGCGCAACACCGGCAGGTCCCATCATTGATCCCTCCATTCAAGGGCAAGCGTCTCTGGGGCTCGGCTGATGTCTAGCGATGCTCGATTTTGTCAGCGTTTGGACACTTGCGGTTGGCCCACCGTAGGCTGCGTAGGCAGACTTGCTGCGACCAAGACGAGAAATGCGCCACGATAAGAGCATCGAGAACATCCAAAATGCCTGGCTGGATCAAGGTCCAAGGTCCGGGTGTGAAAGACGATCGGCCCGCCGTGCACACCAGGCAATGAGCAGTCCCGGGGAGCTGGCGCGGGAATCAGGGGTATGGTGAGGAAGCAAGCATGCACTTCGTACTTTCTCTGATCGCCTCCCCGACGTGCGGACGGCACTTCCGTGATCCCGGCTTGCTGTCATTTTTACAGTGCTCGACAGCATGCGACGGGCGTCGAGGCCCCTGCAAACTCGTCGATGTTTATTGCATGGCTGGCAAAGAAGACGAAGTGACAGCTAAACAGGCATCTTACCTTACCTCCTGGATACATGTACTTCGTACCTATGTAGGTATTCCTCTCGCCTGCTCGTATTTGTGCATATCTCGGCAGCCATTGCGTCGTCGGTGCTCAACATGGGCCGGCGCCTCGACACAGGCACAGCCCTCCTTGGCTGCTACGCACCTACCAAGGTACCTAGGTACTTGGCACAGCCCGTCACAGCCTCGCTACAAGTCGTCCAAAAAAACGTCGCGCATGGCAGCGCTTCCTCTTTACAGTACGATGGCTGCACCATCCAAAACTCGCAAAGGTGCACATGGATTGGCCGGCTCCATGCATCGACTTCTAGCGGCTATTGTCAGCGGTTGTTGCCGTTGGGTCCAACTAGTGCGGCACGTACATGCAGGAACTTTAAGCGCACGGCGGCCCTTTGTCGCGGGGACTGGGGTAAAGACCACCACCATACAACCCTACAAGGGCAGAGGGCTCACGCGTTTCGCAGATTTTGTTGTCCTTCATGATAACCGCTTGCCTGGCTATAGTCCTGTCCGCCTCTGTCATCCTGTCCGAGTTCCGTGGAAAAGATTCGCCTATCCGGCGAAAGCTGCTCAATGGCTATAGCGATTCCCAGATCCTGCAGGGGATTGGCATACAGAGTAAGCCGTGGCGCGAGCGGATGAGGGCGTACCTCGCGACTGACCCAGGGCGTCACAGGTGTCGGACTGTCCCAGATGAATACGCTCGTTCCGTATCACTTCTTCTTGATATGGATGCTTTCACTGCTCTCCATGGCCACGCATAACGCAACGTTGCTAGCCCTCGTACACGACTACCGACGCGATTGGGTCATCAGATGGATGAGGCAATTCCTCATGTTTGTCAATCTGGCACTTTCCAGCGTATCGGGCGTCTTCGTTCTGCAGGCGGTATCAAAAGGACTCGAAGACGAGACTTTGCCCATTGCCTGCGTGTGGCAGGTAAACGGCAATGGCGCTCCTGCGAACGCTGGCTTGTCGTATGTCGGCACCATCGTCGTCATGGCGGGCAACTGTCTGATTTTCCTATTGGCTACCTGGTACCTACACAGCCGAGATCAAAAGTTCTACAAGGTCGTGCAAGGCGTCGGTTTACTTCTCATGACTTCCATCGCCGTGGGCGCCGCTGTGCGCATCGGTCTTTTGTCGCAGGCATTCGGAACCCCCTCGATCAAGCTGAGTGATCAGGGCGAAAAGTCTTGGAGCTTTGGTCAGGTGCTGTCGATGCTGCTACTCGTCTTCCCCCTCGTCTCCGTCGTCGAGATCTACAGGGGTGAAATCCACCTGGCTGAGCCGTCCGGCTATGACTCTCAACCAGTGTACGACGGGGAGTTGCAGTCGGATCCTCACCTCCGCAGCTCTTTTCAGCCCAACCCATTCTTTGGGTCGCAAACGAATCTTTTCAAGCAAGGCCGCGAGGCTTCTCGCAAAAGGCTATGAATCTTGAAGAAGTTAGATTCTCAACGGCGAACACCCTGTCACCTGCAACGCTAGAATTGCCCCGAAAATGTAGAAATTGTACTGCCTCGATAGTTAAAACTCGGCCCGAGGAGCATCATGTCCGAGTTCAAAGCATTCAAGGCCCATTCGAATGATGGCAAATTGTGCTTCCTCCTCGAGACTACCGCTCTTACCTGATGGCATCTGCTCGCACAGATTCGATCGCACCTACCGCGAATGGCGAGTCGCTCCTGCCAAGCCTGGTCACCCCCGTGTGGGCGTCTAAATCAGGGCTTTGCATACCCATCAACGGCTTTACTGCAAATCTTGCACCTCACCCTCGCCACTTCATCGGCATATTGGAGACTGTCAACCAACACGATATTACCTGACTCCTTCTTTTCAAGATGAAGAACAACTGCATATTCAGTTTATTCTTCACCCTCTGCAGTGTCTTGTTGATTCTCGCTCTGTTCAACCAGCTAGGCAGCGATGTGGTAGATTTGCTGCAGAGCAAGCTGTCGAATCATTTGCAAGTCAATTCTAGCCCAACAAGACCTCGAAACTCAAGCTGACATGCGCTATTGCCTATTCTCCGTCATGGCAGAAACACTTCACTCCGCGGATCTTTCAATGGCCAGTCGTTCCAACAGGTCGCACTCAAATATGGCACGGACAAGGTCACCACTCACAGCTATCATCATTTGTACGAGAAGTACATGTCATCCCTTCGAAGTCGGCCGGTGAAGATGCTTGAAATCGGCCTGGGCTGCAACATGGTAGGGAGTCGGCCAGCTGAACACTGGCGATCGCGGCTGACCTATCAAGGACTATGGTCCTGGTGCCTCGTATTACACATGGCTCGAATACCTGCCACTGGTGGACTTATACTTCATCGAGTCCGACGCCCCTTGTGTGCGCAAACACAAGGATCAAACCCCCAACGCTCACGTCTTTGTTGGAGACCAGGCCGACGTGGGTTTCCTCGACCATTTCGCAGCGAACACTACAAGTCATGGTCTATTCGACATGGTGATTGACGACGGAGGGCACACCATGGAGCAACAGATGATATCCTTGAATCACCTCTGGAGAATTATCAAACCGGGTGGTTTATACATCATTGAGGACCTCCAGACGAGCTATTGGTCGAATTATGGCGGCGATCCGTCTCGAAAAGATCCGGCCAAGCACACGACGATGAAGTATTTGTACGAGATTCTAGATGATCTCATGGTCCAGGACACATCCAAAGCAATCAGCCAAGACTTGTTTTCAATGGATTGCATGGCAGAAATATGCGCACTGCATAAGAAGGGAGGCGAAGTCTAAATTGCGGCGCCAGGTTGACACCTAAATCGCAAAGGCGGGCACGGAGACGTCATGCATTTAAACTTGATAATGATTGCTATCCTGACTGCCAAATCCCTGATACTCTTTTAATCACGGACTTGGACTGCCAACAGCAGTTCCCATGAGCATGTCACAAAATTTTGGAAAGTCTTGCGTCCGAGATACGTCCATGGTGCCCTGATGAGATGGTTGATTCCAAGCCATGATTGCCCGATCGAGATTGCCGTGGTTCAGCTTCACCCAAGCCACTTGCTGATAATATTGTAAAAGGACGTGCCCTGAATGGTGGCAATTTCGAGCTCAAGGTTGGAGGGCTGGCGGGAGCCATCGCCGCCGGCAAAGGTTCCGGCTCCCCACGGGCTGCCCCCGTGTACTTCGCTCAGGTTGGTCAATTGCGGAAAGACATTCGAGTAGCCCAGAGGTACATAAATGATTCCATGATGAGAAAGCGTCGACATGGCCGCGAGAGCAGTCGACTCCTGACCTCCGCCGGGGCTACCAGTGGAGATGAAGAGGCCTGCGAACTTGCCGGCATAGCCTCCTGAAGCCCAGATGCCACCCGTCCGATCCCAAAAGGTCTATCGTGAGGATTATACGTCAGCTTACAATTTCTCCATGCACCGACGACCGACAGGAGTCAGGAGTCATCAGACGAGACTTGTGTGGTGGTGTCCAAGAAGAAAACCCACGACGCACCTTCCATTGGGCGGGGAAATTGCCGTAACGGGTCGGGATTCCAAAGAGAAAGCCGTCATATTCTTTCAATTTGTTGGGGTCGGTGAGGGCGGGGACGTCGGTGGGCTTAGGCGGCGCGTGCATCTTGGCGAGGACTTCGTCGGACAAGGTCTCGGGGATCTGGTAGAGGTCGGCTTTGCCGCCAGCCTTTTCGATGCCCATCTTCTCGGCCTCGGCGAGTTTCCGAATGTGGCCGTACATGGAATACTAGGCGGGCAAGTCCAGATCAGTAAAGGCAATTATTGGAGGAGGCTTGGAGGCCAAGTGGTCGTTGCTTGGAGGGGAGTTGGCAATTGTTGACGAGCCGCCGCCGTCGCGATTTGCAGTGAAGCAAGTGTTTACTGACATATACAATGGCAATCTTGGGAGACATGGTGACGTATAGGTGTCGGGAGATGTGCGTGAAGCGTGATATATACGAAATGCGTTTGAGGGACTTTAGTAGGGAGTCAGACTACCACTACCGTCAGATGCAGACGGGCCGGGAGGGGGATTATATATAATAGCCCGACCATCTCATCTCAGCGGGCAGGCAATGCAGGCAATGCTTGCGTACGGCGGCGTGCCGTTTTTGGAGAGCCGGCGAGGCCGACGGTCTTCTCCCAGGAAAGCATGGGCGGTCGACAATGTGCAGCCGGCACGGTTCGGATCAGGGGGACGTGGGGGTGTGTGCGCCGCAGTCCAATTGCAGCTCTGGACGGTGTCTCTTGTGGCGTGGACTGCGCAGGTGTGCTTTGTCTGCGACGCCTACGCATTCTCGACGAGTCCAAGGGCAACTGCCGGTGCCAACTCCGGCGGCCCATGGGTCCATCTGCCATGGGAAGCGTGAGGCTGTGTGCTTGCGATTGCCCGCGCGCGTAGACGACATGCATCCATCGCAGGGCCGTGGACTTGGGGCAAATGAGTGAGGGCATTCAGATTACCAATCGCCCGGGCTGGGGTCGCGAACTGGAGAGGCGAGGGGCCTTCCACGACGTGGATGATGTCGAAATCGGTGAAGCTGCAGCGAAGTAGGGTGCCCCTCCCCCGCATTTTGCTTGTTCTGGTGCCGAGAGGGTGTTTGAGCTTCTGCCCCGCCCTGCCCCGCTCGGATGGAGAGGAGCTGAAGAGGGGATGACGAGCATCCAGAGCTCGCACCACAACGTTAGAGCACGCTTGTCTATCCCGTACGAACAAGCAGAGGCTGCATTTCGTCTTCACTGGTGAGTCAGTGGTGACTATTCAATTGCGCGCCCGCCGTCATTTGCGTGCGATCGACCGGGACGCGAGGCGGCGGGCATTTGTCGCGACTTACAAATACCCTGCATGCAGCCATCGATAATCGGGGGTGGGGGACGGGATCTCGGCCCAGTGGACCGACACAACGGTTGGCTCAGCTACGTAAACTACTGTATGTACGGGGGCAGCTCCTTCCAGCGTCGTTTATTCGATGCCGCCGCGCGGCTATCATGTCATCCATCCATTGACCCATCCGCCACCTCGTTACGCGATAACGGTGGAAGCGAAACGTCGAAACGAAGCCTCGTTTCTGCTGAGAAATGACCCAGGGTTAGATTGGCAACACCAACCGGCTTTCAAGTAATCAGCTGCAATTTACTCAAACAGTCACACTGACAGAGATTGGGTTCGCAAGACGGCAATCAATCATTTTCTCATCTTTGATGGGTCAGCAAACCCCGTCTGCTAATAAATCATCGCTGTGCCATTAAAGCGACTCGAGGGTCACGCTGCTCGATTGCTCTGCGCCAGGGTGCATTTACAGTATAGCCTCGTCCATATTCAACGCTCAAGATCGGCTGCAGAAACAAGTGACAGCAATTCAAACCCTCTTCCTGTAAATGCGCCAGTAAATACCAGACTCCACAAGACCAATGCCCGATTAATTCTGTATTGTCATGGTCGCCGCCTCGCCGCCTCGATTCGTTATTGAGTGCCAGGAATCGCAACCTCCATACGTCAACATTGCGGCGATCGAGCGCTCGATGGTACAATGACAATGGCAGGAAGGTTAGATATCCTCAGGCTCGGCAGCTGCGGTATAATGCTGGCTCGCCGGCCTGAACCTGTAGTTGCATCGTTCTGCGTCGAGTCCAGTGATGTAGGATTCGAGCCTGTGAAAGCCAGGTCTGCTCCAAATTCCGCACGTCGAGGCTGCGTCCCACCATGCCCCGGGTAGTCCGGCGGCGGCTCGTTGAGCGGAATGTCGATCACGTCGTCACGATACGTGGAGACAACATGATAATCTGGAGGCGGTATCGTCTCGTCACCCAGGTCTACCTCGACCAGCTCGAGGCTCGATCTATTTCGTAGGTTCTGGTCTGCATGCGAATTGACTTCCGAGGTGGAAGCTCGTCGCGATCGAGCCGAGTTGAACGTCAGGGCCTCACTGTCGTCGCTCACCAACGAGACAACGCTCTGGTGGCGTTGGTGAAGCGCGGAGGACGGCGCGCCCGACTGCGTCGAGACTGCTATGCTCGCAGCGTCGGATAACAGGCCCATCCGCTCGCTCTCGTTGCTATTGGCACGGATCCGCGTACCGTTGAGGTGAGCCACGCCGAGGTCCGCATACGAGACCCTCGATACCGAGCGCTGTCTGTTCTCTTGGATCCGGGTGACCTCCCGCCGTAGGTCCTCCAGTTCTCCGGTACTCGACGCTGCTCTTTGTCTTGCGCGGATGCCAATCAACGCCTCGCTGTCGTTTCGTCGTCTCGCCTCCGATCGCTGTCGTCTTAGTTCTTCTCTCTCGGCGACCTGTCGCCTACGCGCCGTCCTTATTTGATACAATGTTTCCATTTCCTCCTCGCGCAGGGCCTCAACGTCCTCCGCAGTCGGGAGATCGACAATCACGTCGATGCCATCTCTTTCTCCTTCGCGCCCGAGGACCTGCTCATTATTGGATGCTTTGCAACGATACGGGGGTAGCGTCATGACTGAGCGAACTGATGTGCTGCGGTCTACAGCGGCATCCACACTCGCCCGACCATTCGCGTTGATACCGCTTGTATTATTGCCGGGCCCGGAACGTGATGTACCGTGAGATACCGACATGACCCTACGCTCATTGACACGGTTCGATCTCGACGATGATTCGTGATTTCGGCGGGGCTCCTGTCGTTCGCTCGTGTGGCTGTCGGCTTGCCAGACACTCAGCATATTTTCCGCGACATCCTGCGTGGGGATATTTGACTTCTGGCCTTGATACTGCCGCCGTCTTCTCCGTTTGGCAAATGCCACGAGCGATATAGCGAGAACGGTAAGTAGTCCGACAATGGCGACAATAGCCTTTGTGAAGATGTCTCGCGTTAGAAGCAGTCTTGGCGGGCTGGTTGGAAATCCCAAAGATCAAAGGACGATGTCTCCCTGTGAGACATGGGATAAAGAAGCGGAGGGATGGACAAGAGATACACTGGCGACGCCAGAAATTCAAGAGAGAAACAAGAACTCACAATGACAGCCACATTCCTGTCGCCTAGGTCTCTGCGCAATCTCGCCGCGACCGCGAGGCTCTGGTCCTTGCTTGGGGCATCGTTGAAAGACGGAGAATGGCGTCTGAGCTGCATTCTCCGTCCTCCGGCCCGACTAGCCATGAAAGGAGCTGGGTAGCTCGCAGCCGACGGGACACGAACTTTCTTGGTGTTTAGGCAGATTTCAGGAAAATATGGGCGCTCTGGATGATCGAGTGGGAGTCGCTTTGTGACAAGACAGCCAGGTTCGAGGTGACGAGATGGACGATACGATGTTACCGCATCAGAGGTGTGACGGAGCGACCGACGCGGGACGAAAGAGCGCCGCGATGCCACGGACGGGCTGAGAGTGATGGATGTGAATGAATGGCTGGAGACGTGGATTCGGAAGAATGGGCGAACAAGTTGTCAGATGCCGATATCCAGGCTGATGCGGTGCGGTATGGTAGATGATGATGTTGCTTTTTCCCCTTGTTTCTCAAGGCAATCCGGATGGCTGGATGCATGGGTGGTGGATGGCTTGGTAGCTGTCCGACGGACAGAGAGGGAACGGCTCACGGGCAGATTCGAGGGATCGACGTACCTACTTTCGACTCCGGGATGGATGGCGCAGCCCGGCGACGAGCAGGCTTGTCGGGAGCCAATCTCTCGACCATGTCATCTTGGCATCCACATGGAGCCATCATGTAGGTGCCGCTGACTGTCTTCTCTATGTTTCGTCGCTCGTACGCGTCTGCAAAAGCAAACGAGGTTCGCAAGTCTATTGATACATGCTCAGTTTATCTAATGTTTCCGTTTGCTTGCTCCCTGCTCGCAATCGCAGTCGACGCCTCGAGCCCTCATCTTGGCTTCGGACTCTGGAATCAACATCGGGAAAAGGAAAACGCCCGATGCAGCCGCAGAGGCAGTAAGCACAGCATCCAACAAGAATACGAGCACTTTGTACACTTTGGTACCCCCAGCTGTAGAGCAGCACAAGAGAGGCCTCAGGCTACAGCCCATCGGGCGAGAAGGCAAGGGAAAGGCGACGCGTCATGATTTGGAATGGCGGCCAAGGACCAACAGGGCCAGGCTGCTGCAGCCGAGGCATCTGACCATCCGCCCGCCCATTCGTGTTCCCACGCTCGAGGTCGCCGTCGACGCAGCCCGGCCTGGCACGCAGCAGCCAGCCGTCGGGTGCTCATCTCCACCGCCTGCCGCTCACCCAGGCCACAAGTCAACTTCCCTCGTACGAATACATACGTGTCGGACCATGAACGGAGCCGCCACCTCGTCTCTCGTCTCACCGGATCAAAGGCGACAAGCCGTCAGCTAGGCCGTGATTTCAATGTTTGCTTTGGGCAGAGGCCCAGAACCGAGCTAGACCTGGCGTCCCGTCCCGTCCGGAGCTTTTGACCTTTACAGTAATAATCCTGAGCCAACCATGCCACAATGATATGGTACAGTACTGCAGTGGTACGAAGTACACTGACTCACTCAGTGCCGTTTGAGACATTATGGCCGATTTGGCGCCTCAGATCTCAAGGGTCGGGCCCGGAATCACTTGGCCACCACCCAGATGATTTGATATACTATTACGTAGCGGCCCCGAGCATAAACCTCTACCGAGTGCGGCGGATCAATCGTGAATACAATGAATCATCTTGCACACGAATGAAGACAGCGGAATCCCCTTTAGATTGCGATCTCTCGCGCTCATACGCTTCATTGTGCTGCCGACTCTGAATTGCTTCCAGAATCATTCGAGCTCATTATTGTGAAACCTGGCCATCCATGGCTGATGACCGAAACTCATCCAAATTTCTTTTCAAACTTCTTAAGCATGCCCGTCACACCACGCTCCAGTCGCCCGGCATTCTCCTCCAACTTTCCCTTCGGCTCTTGCTTCGGTTGGTATTGGTGCGGAGTTTGACCACCCTCCACTTCGGTCGGTCGATACACCTGTTGGTGAATAGAATAGTCCTGCGCCGGCTTCCAAGATGAGCTCTGAGAAGTATTAGAGTAGTTGGAATAACCCCCTAGAGGTGGCGACGAAACGGGATTTGAGCCTACCACCGGCGGCGTCGTCTGTGAGGTGGGCTGTGAAGTGCCGGTTGGCACGAACCGAGGTGACGCCGGGAAAGTACTCGAGCTCGACGCAAAGGGGTTTGCCGATTCTCCGTGCGCGGGCATCGACGTCGCTCGCTGCATTGACGGTTGCTGCGGAGGTGGTAAGCCGGGGCTGGTGATGCCGACTGGGTGACTTGAAGGCGGGATCCCCGGCGTAAAGGGCTGTTTCTGGTAATCGTAGGCCACGGCCACAGCGACGGGATTCAGAGGATCGTCGTCCAGTGGCGGAGTCTTCTCTCTATGTCTAATCGCCTCTGGTGCAGCTGGAGCGGCTGGGTTGTAGGCCATGGGAGCATAGTTGCCCTGTGGAGGTGGTGGAGGAACCGCCGCCAAATGTTCCGGAGGTGCAGCGGCTGCCAGATCTTTGGCATTTGAGCCCTGATATGTCGCAGTGGAAGCGCTAGCGCCATACTGAGGGTCCGAAATCGCAGCTCGCTCGAGGTTTTGGACAACGGCGCTCATGCCGACAGGTTGAGGTGGTGGCGCGGGCTCGTCGAGAACCGTGACTTGACTAGGTGGGAGAACGCGCCTCACGCCATTGACGAACTGCAACGCATCTTGCTGCATCCAAAAGTATATGTCTAGCGAATGGAGCTTGTAGTGATACTTGTTCTCGTTCCTGGGGTCGAAGGTGGGCAGATGCCACTCGCTCTGGTCGACAGTATCGGCGACGGTCAACGAGACCATGCAATGATGCTTGTAGGAGTATTGGACATGAGCCTGGTCGAGGTCTAGGTGTATCCGAGGTCAGATCAGGGCTGATCTTTCCGCATTGCGCGTTCAGGACTCACATCCAAAGAAGGCGTCTTGATCCTCGGTGCCAGGGTGATTTGCAATCTCAATGCGGCACCTTCTGTCGTTTGCATTCTCAAAGAGGTATACGTAGGAGCCGCTGTCGAACCGATGATGACGAGGCTTCTGATCTGAAGGTCCATAAAAGTAGTGGATGTCTCCGAAGCTATCGGCGCATGAGCCAAGAAAGCATTGAGATTCAATCGCCCGTGGTGCAGCTTACAGGGTAGCGACGTTTTCTTCCCCTGGCCTAACCGCCATGGCTCGGCTGAGGGACGAGGTAAATGGTTTCGGTGGAGTTCTTGGTCGTTCTTGGCCAGGTGGCGCAGACGTCGGATGTGCGAGATGCCAGCGCCCGCTTGGCAGAGGTTCGTCGAACCGACTTGGCTGAGCGAAAGGGGATGGATGAGGCAGGCGGCGAAGAGGCGAGCAGACCGGAGGAGGGGAAGACGACAATTACCCAAGCATCCGGCTGCAACTAGGGAATTTACGTACTTGCATACAACTCAGGTGATGGGTCGGGGACGCGCAGAAGCGCCAGGCCAGTTGAATCGTCACGGCGGCATATGGCGGCGATCGGCAGCGTCACGAGCGCTTACGCACATGCGGTGCCATTTGCATTGGCGAGGAGGGCACCGCCTTGCAACCAATAGCCGCTGCAGTGAAGGACGACCTGAGCTTCCAAGTGCCAGGCGGACCTGAAAATATCGGATAGCAGGCCTATCATGGCCACGGAAACAGCAGCCTAAGCGCACACTCCACGGACTCGATGGCACTCGGCAGCGACTCGCTCGCATTTCGAATGCCGAAGATGTCACAAAAGTGCGAGTTGCATCAAATACTTGCAACGGCCCTGGCTGATTTCAGCGCACACGGACGACCGGACATGATCCGTTTGTCGAACTCTGCTAATTCAAGAGGTCGACACCTGTCAAGCACGGTCCTGACAGGTCCTCAACCAAGTTTTAGGCGCCTTGAGCGTAGTGACTGAACAAGCAAAGGCCCGACGAAGAACTCGCAACGGAGAACACGCAACGCATCTAGACCAAGCTCGCAATCGTGGGCCAGAATTTACAGCGCGCGGACGGTGTCGCAAGATTTTTGGAAGTCGACATGGCGAGGCGGCTTCTGCGATGACCTAGCCTAGAAGGGGCTCCCTCCGTCTCCACATGAGCTTGCCCCGCCTCTGCCGCTCGATTGATTGAACACGTGATGTCGCGTCGAATGTCGCGACGCGCCTTGTTAGCTGAGACGTCACTGCGCAATCGAGTCATTGTCATCTCTCTCCAGCAGCTCTTCAATGAGTTCTTGAACATTTCGCGGCCTCATGACTTGGTGACTGAAAGCTGCTCCTACTGCCATGATTGGCTTGCGGATACTGGCAAGATGATCGCGACCAGAGAAAAAGAAGACCCTACACAGGAAGAAGACGAGGATGACGCTCTCAAGACCCTCAAGTATCACTTGCTGGGACCATCGTTGACAAAAGCCGGCCAGGATAGTGTCGACCAAAGCAAGGTGCGCAGGTTAACGCGGCTCGAATACATCACATTCATGTCTGATGCGGTACCAGGTTTCTGAGGTTATCTACAACGCGTCCAAAGGATCCAAGTACTTCAATCGGGAAGAAGTCCGGGACAAGGTTTTGACAAAAAAGATCGAGCAAATATTGCAACGTAAACGAAAACTCGACCAACAAGATCTAACTCGTGACCTGAGGAATGCGGATCGAATGATTGCAGAGCTTGAAGTGTCTCGGGACCTTTCCCAACACATCGTACACATCGACTGCGACGCCTTTTACGCTGCCGTGGAGCAATTGGAGCGACCAGAACTCCGCAACCTTCCGTTTGCTGTCGGCAGCGGTGTCCTCTCGACTTGTAATTACATCGCAAGGCAGTACGGCTGCCGATCCGGCATGGCTGGTTTTGTCGCAAAGAAACTATGTCCTAATCTGATATCGATCAAGCCCAATTTTCAAAAGTACACAACCAAGGCCCAAGAAGTCAGAGAAGTACTGGCACAATACGATCCTAGATTTGAGAGCACCAGCATCGATGAGGCGTACCTCAACATCACTGACTACTGCGCCGAAAACGCCATCTCCCCCGCTGAAGCCATTGATCAGATGAGGCGTGAAGTTCATCAAAAGACAAATATTAGTGTTTCCGCAGGAATCGCGGCAAATACGAAGCTTGCCAAGATCTGCTCCAACATGAATAAACCCAACGGCCAATATGTGTTGGCCAACGACAGGCAAGCCATCATGACTTTTATGAGAGACCTGCCCACCAGGAAGGTCAACGGCATCGGGCGAGTTCTTGAAAGAGAACTTCTGGAGATTGGAATCAAGACCTGTGGCGATATCTATGAGCAAAGAAGATATCTGAACCAACTTTTTGGAGAAAAGACATTCGAATTCCTACTGAACTGCTACCTAGGATTGGGCCGTACCCGGGTGCAGCCCGCAGAGGATTACGAAAGAAAGAGTGTCGGAACCGAGAGCACTTTTGGGGAAATATCTGACCCGACTAAACTCCGCGAGAAGTTGCGATGGATCGCCGAGGAGCTTGAAAAGGACATGAAGCGGGCCGAGTGTAGAGGTCGGACGCTATGCCTCAAGGTCAAACTGCACACCTTTGAAGTCTTGACGCGTCAAATAGTAACGCCGAGAGCCATCGATTTGGCTGATGACCTCTACAATCTCGCCTTGCCCATGCTGTCCAAATTGGAGCATGAGTGGCCAGGCATGAAGCTTCGACTCATGGGCCTGCGCTGCACGAATCTCGTGAGCACCAAGAAGCCGGACACCATGGCCTTTTTTGGTTTCAGGCAGCGCAGAACGACATTAGACAACAAGCAAGAAACCGAAGAGCGCAAGAGGAAGGCGTCAGAGGACCTCGTGGGCGAAGAGGACTGGTTTAGCCCGCTTAGCGAGGACAATCGCCGCGCGGAGCTTGAAGAGAAGGAGAACCTGGAATCAACAGATGAGGCGGACGTTGTCGATACCATGGCTTATGGCAGACACGGCAAAGAAGTGATTCCCAACCCCGTCAAGCACAGCTCTGGGCGGGAAGAAGAATGGTGGGACTGTCCCATATGCCTGAGGCCCCAGTCAGCCGACGAGCGGCTGTTCAACGAGCACATCGATCTGTGCCTATCCCGATCAACAATCCGCGACGCCCTCCAAGGAGACGAGTCGGAAAGCCGAGACAGTTCGCCCAGCAACAAGAGAGCGAGGATTGTGGACAAGAGAAAGGGCAAAGGTTCTTCAGCCTCGGACCCCAAGCAAAAAAAGCTCTTCTTTGGATAAGCCAATGTCATGACCGCCACGATTTACGCCGTAAATTTTCTTTGGAATGATCCGGGTTCCTTCCAACGGACACGGATCTCGCACTCGGGGAAGTCGTGTTTTGAACACGTATCAACAAGACACATCAGCACAATAAGACTTGTGAGCCATTCCCATCAATAAGCCGAGTTCTACAAGCACCTAACATGAGCTGAGAGGACAACACGGGAGTTTTCGGCTATCACGGATATTCGTCTTGCCTCTTGGGGATACACCGAAGCAGAAGAACGCTCCACAGTCGCTGTACATGAGCTTACTTGTGCGATTTGGAAGACAGTTGGTGCATTCAGTGTGACCATCTGAACAAACCCCTTCACTTGTTTCGTGCGTTACTCGCAAACGTGTAGGAGATGTCGCTACGGATTGCGAGTCCTGACATGTTGATCACGGCCAACGTTAGAGCGCTCCCGCATCGACGCCGTCGATGCGAGAGCCAAGACTTGTGCAATGAGTCAAGGCGAAAAGCCTCCGTGAGGTCTCGTGTGTGGTGTGGCCAAGATTCACAAAAACAAGTGCAGCCTGAGTTGCGCTTGGCTGAAGTAAACTCCTCTTTTCTGTATTGGAGCCCGAAGACACAATGCTAGGTCAAATGCCTGCCACTTTTACGGTCGTAACGTCATTTATAGCTCTTCGTGTCCCTGGACATCGTCGGTGTCCGACATCATAGTCTTGGCGGCATCGACTGCGCTTGACGCAGCACTCGCGACCTTCTCGGCAACCTTGCCCTCCGCCTGCTTAGTCTCGATCTTTTCGGGCTTGGGCACACCATCGATGCTGACGAGCTCAGTCTCGAACACTAGGATTCACGTCAGTATATATCCTGCTCTGGATCTTCTACAAGGAAAGTACCTAAGACTGAGTTGGCTGGGATAGGGCCCATGCCGCGCGATCCATAACCAAGTTCGGGCGGAATGGTCAATTTTCTGCAGCGAAAAAGGTCAGCAACTTGCGCCTTCGACCAGCGCCCACGCATCGCATGGCTAAAGGCAGTTCGAACGTACCGCTTCTCGCCGATGCACATGTCAAGAAGACCCTGCTCCCATCTAGTCGATAGGTTAGCCCAGGGAACGGAAAGTGGGAATGCTCAATTCGAGGGTCTAATCCTCGTACCCAGCAATCACTTGGCCGCTTCCAAGCCTGAAGATGAGGGGCTGGCCTCTGTCGTAGCCTGTGCAAGCGCGGTGGTCAGCATCAGCCGCGGCGACTATCGGAGCTCTTTGTTCGATGAAAGTGGCGCGACGTACTGGCGTCAAACTTCTCACCGGTGGCATCTAGGGTGCCTTTGTAGTGCATTGAGACGCTATCTCCATTCTTCGTCTTGCGGTCGCAGTCGACGGGTAGCGTCACGTCGATCTTGAGCTTGTCGGCGGCCTGGACGATGCTGGCGCAAGCCGAGACCAGGACGGTGAAAAGTAGCGAGGTCTTCATGGTTGCTGATGATTATTGAAAGCGAAGCGATGGCCCGGATTAAAGCGTCTCGTGAGAGGCACTAGGCGAGCTGGGCGTGTTTGATGAATGGCCGTTGAAAGCTGGAAGCAGTGTTTGGGGAAGGGATCTGGAAAGCGTGGCGATTGACGATGGTAGGGGACGCTCGCTGCTTCATGCCAAGTCTTGGTTACTTGTCATCATGTCACAGGCCGCCAGGATCCCCAAGAAGTCTGGGTACTTTATACATGTAGTCCTCAAGGGATGGAGTCTGTGCCTGGTGCGGAGGCCGGAGCAGGTACGTAGACGTGTCCCGGGTCCAGGAACGAGGCCGCCGCCCCCACAGCTTTCGCGTGGCTGCGATCAAGACCCCTCGGGTGCGTGGCGTGCTTGTTGTACAGGCGGGGTGGGCGGGCAGGCGCATCGAGAAACCAATATCCTCAGCCCGGGAATGACACTGTATTCCCCCCTCCCTCGATGTGTGACACTTTGCGAGCTTGCGTGATTCCTTCCGCCGGTACCCATATGCCTGGGCAGTGGGAGGTTGTACGACTCCCTCCGGGTTTTGACGCAGCTGGGCGTCGAGAGTCGCACATCGGCAGTCGATGCGCCAACCGATTTGCGTTGGGAGAACAAGGACTTTGCACCGCAAGATCCGGCTTGGTGTTCCCCTAGGACTGCTCGGTCCCTGCTTGATGGGTGTCTCCCAAGTCCGTGGACGAGTATGCGAATTTGTGTGCGTCTAAGCAACGCTGCCAGAGGCGTATGGCTACAATGAGAACCGAGAACCAAGCAAGCTCTGGGCCAAAAACCTCATGACGTCAGGGACCATCCTGTCCTTGCATTGTGACAGCTCGTCTTGCTGGCACTTCGTCTCCATGCTAAAAGGCTAATCTAGACTCTGGGGAAAGAAGCGGGCGAGACCATGGGATGACGAGTTTGTGGTTCAATAAGCCAACACGGGGGCCGCCCCGTTGGGAAGTCGCATATCACTCCTCAGTGTCGCCGCACTCGTTGACCTCACCGGCCACGTCCTCGGCACACCAAGAAAAAGTCGCGACGTGAAAGGATCCGGATCTTCCAAACACGGAGCCGAAAAACCTTGGTTGCCTGACGGACTGCTACTCGGCGACCCGACGACTCACCGCATCTCGGTCGGACGAATTGAACGGTGAATTGTGTCTCGCTCTGCTGCGGCAGTGCACGAACCTGCGTCGCATGGATGAGATGGCCCGTATTGGATCTCGAGTAGGGACTCCAAATCATCTGGCGTCACCGACTCGAGTTTTCTGTAAGGCCCCCATTCATCAAAAACGCCCCCCACGTTTCGTCCGTCCACTGCCCAATCGTCAGAGACTTCTCCAGAGTCCTTCCAGGCCGCCAAGTGGAGGGCCAGCCAGTAGGTTGCAAGGAAGCAGTTCAAACCGCCGCCGAGCCCTTGCAGTAGCCAGTACGCCAGCTCCTCTGCCCTGCGGGAACACGATGCCCTTGCACTGGCTTGCCACCACGATGGGCATGGGAGCTTCCCGTGTGGCCAATGTCGGTCGCCCTTCTCAAGTCGGCTTTGGGCGCAGCCGGACCCCTAGGGCTGGCTATGACGAAAGAGCGACAGGGGCAAAACGAAATGGGGAGGCCACGACAATGCGAGGGCCAGCCTCGGCATGGAGAGGGACGCCCTCCCCGTCCGAAGCCCGATTCTGCCATTTCGCGATATCTCCTGTGATTCCTTGGCAAGACGAGGGCGCTTTGGGCGAAATCAGGCAGCCAAGCCAGCAATTCCGAGGCGGCAAAGAGGTGCATTTTGAGATGCGGCGGGCTTCCTGGAAAAGGCGCGGCCGCTGACGAGTTCCCTTCAAAGAATATTGTTACCTGGCGCTTCTGTCACTGTCTGCCTCCTCTGACAGGGCTGAGTGATTTTGCTGGCCTAAACGGGCAACATCTGGGCATACTTGGGAATGGGCTCTGTAGCTAGGACTGACAAGGGGGTGTTGCCTGTAAGGAGTGGTGGCTTTTCCTTACTGCAGCGCAAGTCGAGGCGCCTTGAGCGGCGGGCAGGGCTTCAGCTCAGTGACAATTTCCCATTCTAGGCAAACCAATGGCTTTTCCCGCCGTCAGATGATGATTGCCCAGCACCAGCACCCATCGCCTCATTACGCAATCATGCAGTCCCCTGAGAGTAAAGCGTTCAAATCCATGCCGCGTCGACGCTCCAACGCTAAGTAGCGGACGCCAAGCAACATTGATCCCTTCGCACCTCTTTTTTGTGGGAGGCTTCTTGCCTGTTCCGCTGTCCTACTCTTCCTACAAGTCCTAGGGGATGGCGGCTGCCTAGACAACCCATGCAGGCCATGCCTCTAAGGACCGAGAGCTGGGGCAGGAAAACCACGGGACACCATGCTGTCTTTTTTGTACGTGTGTTCCTCTGGTGGACATGGACACTGTGTGACTCGCAACTCCAAGGCCGAGTTTCACTCCAAGGCGGATGTTGGCGGCTACGGGACCGGGCAGGCAGTCGTGCGAGCTGCAGTCACCCCGACTTGGTTGCATGTAGCCTCGTGCGAGCTCACCCAGCAGAAAGCCCTGCCTTGCCTCGCAAATCTGAGGGAGCGGCGTCGAGGAGCAAAGGAGAAGGAAGCCGGCTGTGAGGCCATGCCGTGCCCCCAATTCACGTGTCTCAGGACGAGCGTGCGCAACACGTCGTACCCGACTTTGGCGTGTGGGCGGGCAGGTACCTAAGCAACTAAGGTATTGAATCCTTTTGCTTTTGCATCTTTGGCCTTGCAAGCTCCTGGATTCGAGGGTGAGGTGAGGATATCCGGACAGTGCCATGCCGGCCTTACTCGCCTCAAATACGTACTGTACCTGGATACTTTGTAGCTCGACACCATTCTTCACAATTGCACCCTCCCGCTGCGCCGCCATCCCAAGCTTTCCAATCCTGGACCTTCTCTCCCCTTCCAAACCCCTTGCTGCCCTTCCCATCCTTTCGACGCTGCCCCCAATTCACCCGATATCCGACCTGGTCAGAAAACGCCACTCTTTGAAACCAGGAACCCCTTGGCTCACGCGGACGGTCTACGTCCAATCACCTCATCTCCTGCCACGCTGCTCGCCATGGGGCGTAGACTGAGCAAGTGCGCCACAATGCCCCCATGGCAGGGAGGTCGGAGACGCTGCCTGCGTACGCACCTAGAGGTAGGTAGGCAGATATTTTCGGCTGCCCCCGGCGTCCATCCAGCCCGGCGAGGCTGTATGCTATATTTACGAGATGCTCTCCAGAGTACCGGGTACCTCGTTTTTGGCTCGATTCTCATGCCATGGCGAGCCACCGGGTCGTTACCTCTCAGGTCACGACGCTTGTCACATTTGTCCTGCCCTTTTTCGCTTTTGAGTCCCAGACTTGTGCTCGCGCGCGTGCTCCCCCCCCAAAGACTTGTGTGAGAGAGGCTGTATTCACTGACTGGGACGTGGGCCTTAAAGCCCAATGACGCCGTCAAGGCCCCATATCCCCTTTCACGCCCCTCGACCTGGGACGGACGGCTCTCGACCGCCGTTATTCAGGAGGGGCGTGTGCCCGTTGACTCACTCCCGGTTCGCATGCCCATGATGCCGTCCCGTATCCCGATGCGTCAACGGGGGTCTATGCTCTAGGCCTTTCAGGGTGCCTTGCCGTGCTCCTGCCTGCCCGTCTGCCTATTCGCCTCTTTTTACCCTTTCACTCCTAAACTCCACGGAAAAGGCTCACGGCAGGGTACGTGTTTGCGTGACGTGAAGAGAATCCAAGACTATAAATGTTCTTCCCTTCCCCTTTGTTTACCCTCTTTCTATAAATCAGCCTGCAGCGCTTTGTCTCCTCGCCTCCCATCTACTTGATTCCGCCGACAAACGGATACCTTCCTATATCCTCTTCCACTACAGAGCATAGGGGGCTCCCCGGTCGGGCTATCGCTTCGCTCACATATAAGCGAAAATATCCCCTGCAGCACTTATACCTGCCAACAATGGCTGGCCCCTACAACACACAAATCCACCAGGCTACGAGGGAGGCTTCAAGTAGCGGCTCCTCCGGGTCTTACTCCCGATCCAGCGTCTCCCCCTATGCCGAATCTTCAGCAGCTTCATCTACGCCTCGCTCGGCATCGACTGGGATACGCCGCGTATACGGTGCTTGTATGCGCTCGTTCGATCAACCCATTTAGCCTCATCCTACTGACTTGCTTGACTACAGCTGATCACACAGCCCAGGTGGCGCGGTCGTCCAACGGCGCCACCGTAATCAACCACAACAGGACAGGTTACCAGGCGGGATCTCCCACCCCTGGGTATGGAGGAGCCTACACGGCGAGGTGACCAAGTCACGGTCATTTTCCTCTTCACGTTACTTAGTCGGTGCTTATCTGGACCATGCTTGTTCAGCTGGAATTAGGCGTTGGCGGGCGTGTTTTGAAATCGAAGGCGTTTGGCAGAGGGACCTTGGTGCACTCGGCGAATATGGGTAGATATAGAGGCAACCTCATACAAAGCAGTCCGTGACTTTCGGCTCTAGGGGAGAAGTAGAGGCAAATGGAATGCGCCCAACTCACATATTTTTTTGTATAAATGAAGGGTCGATGACGGAGTATTCCAGACCTTCTAGCTAGGAGGAAGACCCTCTGACTGAAAGAGCTTCACATCATAGTAACACCAAAAACGTGGCGAGGCGTTGGACCCCAATGTTCGTCGAGATATCTTAAGCCATCAAGACGAGTAGTCGATTGCGACGAATAATGCTCTGTATACGGGTATGAGATCGACCTCGGCGTCGCCATCATCTCGAGGGTAAGCGAATGCCGCTATCCACGATGGCGCTGCCTTTGCGTAGCAGGCGTGACGACAAAGAAGTAGCGTGAGCGGAATTTTGAGCGTGCGAGGTCTCAAGTGATGTACCTGACATCACCACGTTACTTGCCAATGGAAAAAGACATTTAGCCACTCATAAAGCGCAAGTCCTTGATTGTCCGATTGCAGTGGAAGAACCGCCATCCATTCAGCCAGCCTTCTGGATCACATTCGCGGTATCTTTCCTTTGCGACGGCAGGACATTTTATGCACCACCTTCTCGCTTGGCGTATTCCTCCTCGATTGCCTCTTCATACTTTTCTTCAGCCGTGCGGGGATCCTCGTGCAGGACGCCACCCTTGACAAGCGCCTCGGGATCTGGGCGATGTGAGATTTTGTCGTTGAGCTTATCTTCGAGCATATTGCGCTCAAGCTGCCAAGCGAGTATGAGTTAGCCAGGCGATGGCCGCATCGAACTGTTGTGATGACGAGTCTGTAACAACGGCATTGATGCATACCTCCCGTTGGTGAGCCTGAAGGCCTGGAGCGGCAGAGGAAGCCGGCAGGATGTTTCCTAGTAGAGCCATAGTCAGCAGGTATTCTCGGATATGGCCGGTGGAACGTCGATGCTGGACACTTACTGTCGATCAAGTCGGAGCGGTTTGGGCGATGCATCAAATGGTTTTCGAGCGAGTTCTTTCGCGCGTGGTCTGGAAGGACGGGCGAGATGGGAGTCTTGTCGACGGCGGCGGGTTGAGGTTCAGTAGTTTCAGCCATGATGGGCAATGTTACTGTATCGATCGTGGGTGATGGGTACAGCTTTAGACGAAGCGTTGATGGACGCGGGTTACGAGTCGTTGGGTCGAGCGCGGGGAGGCAGGAGGAGGGGGTTCAAGACAAGGGCCGTGAGGGGTCGACGTCACTGTCGGTTGCGCGTTGCGGGAAGTCGCGGCAGATTGACAACGTCAGGTCGGGGGAGTCGATGCCACTTTGAGAATCTGGTACTTGGTACTCGGCACAGGGGCGAAAAGCCAACGGATAAGGTATGCAGGCACAAGAGAATGAGTGAGGGCGGGAGCAGGAGAGGTCGCGCCCTTTCTTATATCAATCGCAGCTACGGAGCAAGACCCTAGCAATTGTTGGGCACAAGTCTAGACTCTGCAGTCCAAGGACCATGGACCGCAAGATGGCTAATGCAAGTCCTCTGCAATGTCGACAGCTTGCTTTCTAGCCCGCCCTTCATCGCCGCATAGCGGCATAGGCCTAGGCTGTCGCAAGTCTTGGTTATGCCGAAGGCTGCGGGGAACGAATCAATGATGGGCAGGCCCGCCATTGGCCGCGAAACAGCGAGATGTCGATGGACTGCGAATTTGGTTGCATTGCCTGCCGTGAGGTGTTCAAGTTGCCTGCCGTGAGGTGTTCAAGTTGCCGCGCTGAGAAGCTGACCGCAAGATGTGCTATCATTGCGTTGACGGTGAATTTTAAAAGTAAAGATATGTTCCTGTCGTCCATACCTAGTTACTCTAGCTAATTGCCCAGGGGAGGCGCTCCAAGCATCCTTGGGCGCTGCTTGCAGGCACTTGGATGATTGGATCTCGTGGAGTTGTCCGTTGTCGCAGCCGATTCCTCTCCCCACAGGCCCACGTTGCCATGTCGCAGCGTATGTAACTTGCGACCTGCATGACGGGTTCCCTGCGATATCTTTATTATTAGCATCAAGGGCAACCCACCAGCAGGCCATCGAAACCTGGGACCAATCGCCCTAGCCCGGGGAGCGGCTAGAGGTGATGGTGGTGTCATTCGGCTCAGAACGACCCATCAAGGTCCGACCTTGACACTGTCATGCTCAAGTCCGTTGGCCCTTGATCGAGATTCATGGACGATCGCTTCTTTTCGTTTCGCTTCAAAGGGGCACGCTTTAGCCCACCGCAAGAGCGACGACTCCTTGCAATAACGAGAGCTGCCCTGAAGTTTCAGCGTCGCGACACTAACCCCTTTGGCTGCCTCGTCAGCGCCCCTTTTTGCTGCTAAGATGCAGCGGATCCCGCCAGCTCATCACCTGCGCATGCGATCTTGGATAAACGCAGTGTCATTCTTTGTACAGTATACCGCACAATGTCGAGTCAACAGTCGGCGCTCATTTATTGTCTATGCGCACATTCAAAGTCGCCCTCACAAGATCCATGAACATGCAGAATCATGCCCATCTCCACCCCCTCAAAGCAACATGGAACCCAGTGTGCTGTACTGTATTTCCGTACCGCCATTCACTGGTGCCAGTAGAAGGATGCACGATGACGACGCTTTTCCAGCTCCTAATAAAGTACTCAGGACCCGCTGAATACCTCTGATCTCCGTAGACCATCAAGCAATTTGCACAGCTAAAGCAGGGCGAGTAGGGCGTTTAATTTCGTGGGAAGGGGGCCTGTGACTTTTGTTGGATACAGATGGAGCCCTTAAGGACACACCTAGACCTCATATGTTAATTGAAGCTTCTCAGGCTGCGTGCGCTCACACCGTTTTGCAGGCGTTTCTGAATCGCCAGCCAACGTGCGCTTGTCGTAAACTCCCCACCCTCGCCCTGTAGGTCGCCTCAAAGTTTCGTCTACCTATGGCCGTGAGCTTGCCAGGCCGTGCTGACCCGGGAAATCATCGGCGCATTTACAGCTGGCCGTCAGGCACCGCCAAACCACTATTCGTCCTTGGTCCTTGGCGATAGGCATGCTACCGTTACCACATCCAGATAATATCACGACTGCGACTCCGTCCCAATACGCTCTCCTCATTGCCTCAACCACCGACTTCCTACCCTCACCCGAAACCGACCTCGCCCCATCTCATCATCGCTGCGCCTCGTCGATTTCTCTCCGATACCAAGGCGACGGGCTGCCCTTCACTGATGCCCAAGTAATCGACATCCGACGACCGGCGATTGCTCCACTCTAGCGCCTCCTCTACCTTTCGCGCTGTTGCCCGCTCGCCATGGTATGTACATAGCCGACTCCATCGCCCGCGTATCGATTGTTCGATGTTTGAATGCTCACATGCTGTAGGGTATATCGAGGCGACCCAAGAACAAAGCTGCCCAGCACGCCCAGCCAGGGGCGTTGGGCGGCGGAAATGCGAGACCAAAGAAGGCGACCTTTGAGGCCACCAAGAAGAAGGAGATTGGCGTGTCAGACTTGACGTTGCTCAGCAAAGTTTCCAACGAAGCCATCAACGAAAACCTCAAGAAACGCTTCGAGGGCGCCGAGATTTACACGTACATCGGCCATGTGCTGGTTTCGGTCAACCCATTCCGGGACCTGGGCATTTACACAGACCAGGTCCTCGAAAGCTACAAGGGCAAAAACCGTCTCGAGATGCCCCCGCACGTCTTCGCCATCGCCGAATCTTCGTACTACAACATGAAGGCGTACAACGATAATCAATGCGTCATCATTTCTGGCGAGTCTGGCGCCGGCAAGACCGAAGCTGCTAAGCGAATCATGCAATACATTGCCAATGTGTCGGGCGAGCAGTCGGGAGATATCAAAAAGATCAAGGAAATGGTGCTTGCCACGAACCCCCTGCTCGAGTCCTTCGGAAATGCAAAGACGCTACGCAACAACAACTCCTCGCGTTTCGGAAAGTACCTTCAGATTCACTTTAACTCAACGGGCGAACCAGTTGGTGCCGACATCACCAACTATCTGCTCGAGAAATCCCGTGTCGTGGGGCAAATAACCAATGAGAGGAACTTCCATATCTTTTATCAGTTTACAAAAGGTGCCTCGCGGCAGTATCAGGAACTTTTTGGTATTCAAAAGCCCGAGACTTATGTTTATACCAGCCGCTCGAAATGCTTCGATGTCGACGGCATCGACGACGTGTCTGATTTTCAAGAAACCTTGAATGCCATGAGCGTTATTGGATTATCCCAGTCCGAACAAGACGAGATATTCCGCATGCTGGCCGCCATTCTTTGGATCGGCAACATACAATTTCTGGAAGACGACAATGGCTACGCTGCAGTTGCCGATCAGTCAGTCGTTGATTTCGCCGCTTACCTTTTGGAGGTGACTTCGGATAAACTCATACACGCCATTACGATTCGCATCCTGACCCCGCGGAACGGCGAAGTGATTGAGTCTCCGAGCAATCCCTCCCAAGCAACTGCCACGCGCGACGCCCTGTCCAAGGCCATCTACAGTAATCTGTTCGACTGGATCGTCGAGCGCATCAACAAGTCTCTCAAATCCAGGCAGGCCACTGCTAACTCGATTGGCATCTTGGATATCTACGGTTTCGAAATCTTTGAGAAGAACAGCTTCGAGCAACTTTGCATCAACTACGTCAACGAGAAGCTGCAGCAGATCTTCATTCAACTCACTCTCAAAACGGAGCAAGAAGAATACGCCAGAGAGCAGATTCAATGGACACCGATCAAGTATTTCGACAACAAGGTTGTCTGCGATCTCATCGAACAGATACGGCCACCAGGCATCTTCTCGGCCATGAAAGATGCCACAAAGACGGCGCATGCCGATCCTGCAGCATGCGATCGGACTTTCATGCAAAGCATCAACGGCATGTCCCACGCTCATCTGACTCCTCGTCAAGGTAACTTTATCATCAAGCACTACGCAGGTGATGTCTCATACACGGTCGACGGCATCACGGACAAGAACAAGGACCAGCTCCTCAAGGGCCTTCTTAACCTATTTCAACAGAGCGGTAACCAATTCGTGCATTCCCTCTTTCCTCACCAGGTAGACCAAGATAATCGGAAGCAGCCGCCATCAGCAGGGGATCGAATCCGTACCTCGGCCAACGCCCTGGTCGACACGCTCATGAAATGCCAGCCTTCGTACATTCGCACAATTAAACCCAACGAGAACAAGTCCCCCACGGAGTATAACAGCCCGAATGTTCTCCATCAGATCAAGTATCTCGGTCTTCAAGAAAATGTTCGAATTCGACGAGCAGGGTTTGCGTATCGCCAGGCATTTGATAAGTTTGTCGACCGCTTCTTCCTTCTCTCGCCAGCCACCTCTTACGCCGGAGAGTTTACCTGGTCAGGCTCCAACGAAGATGCCGTCAAGCAAATTCTCAAGGACACAAGCATACCAAAGGAAGAATGGCAGTTGGGGGTGACCAAAGCCTTTGTCAAATCTCCCGAGACCCTGTTTGCTCTCGAGCACATGAGAGACCGGTACTGGCATAACATGGCAACGCGCATCCAGAGAATGTGGAGAGCATATCTCGCATATCGAGCTGAATCCGCCACTCGGATCCAGCGGATGTGGAAAAAGAAGCGTACTGGGGCTGAATTCCTCCAACTTCGCGACCAAGGTCATCGGGTCCTTCAGGGCCGCAAGGAGAGGAGGCGCATGAGCTTGCTAGGTTCTCGCAGATTTCTCGGTGATTACCTCGGTGCAAATGCCAGTGCTGGGCCTGGCGCGCAGATTCGAAACGCTGCCGGTATCCCATCTAACGAGAGAGTCATCTTCTCCTGCCGCGGCGAGATACTCGAGGCCAAATTTGGCCGGTCCAGTAAGCCAAGTCCGCGCATCATAATCGTCACCTCTGGCAAGTTCTACATTATTGCCCAGCTGCTTGTCAATGGACAACCGCAAATCTCAATTGAGAGATCTGTTCCGCTCGGTGCCATCAAGTTCATCGGGACGTCCACCTGCCAGGACGACTGGTTCTCACTGGGCATTGGCTCGGCTCAGGAACCTGATCCCCTAATGAGCTGCATTTTCAAGACTGAAATGTTTACGCAAATGCAGCGTCTGATGCCGGGCGGCTTCAATCTCAAGATTGGCGACGTTATCGAGTATGCCAAGAAGCCGAATAAGATGCAGCAAGTCAAGGTGATGAAGGACTCGCAACAGCGTGCCGACTTCTACAAAAGTGGCGCCGTTCACACCCAGCAAGGCGAGGCGCCCAATTCGGTGTCGAGGCCTATGCCAAAGGCGAAACCTGTGCCCCCGCGACCCATCACTCGAGGCAAGCTCATCAAACCAGGTGGTCCAGGGGGTCGTCCTTCCAGGATTACCGGTAACCGAACAACTCAGCCGAGACCGGGTGCCAGTGCCGCTAGGGCAACCCCTCAGCCTCCAGCTGCTCTCAGTTCCACAACAGGTGCAAGTGTCGCAGCGAGTGCTGCAGCAACGCGACCTTTGGCAAACCACTCGAGAAACCAAAACAGCACCAGCAGTGTGGCAGGTCGTGCACCGCCTCCGCCGCCGCCACCCGCCGCCGCCCCTGCGCCAGGCAAGATCATGGCAAAGGTGCTCTATGACTTCGCTGGTCAAAGAGAGAACGAGCTGTCGATTCGCGCGGGCGAGATGCTGGAGATTGTTCAAAAGGAAAACAATGGTACGTGCTTTATCCTGCTTTAAGCACGTAATCTTAGCTAACTTGCGTCAAGGATGGTGGCTGGCCAAAAACGCTCAAAAACAGGCGTGGGTTCCCGCCGCCTATGTTGAAGAGCAAGCACCACCGCCTCCAAGGGCTCCTGCGCCGGCCTCGGGCAAGGCAAAACCACCTGCTCCGCCCGCCAAGCGTCCTGTCGCTGGTCGCAAGCCCGCTGATTTGGGTCAGCGAGACTCAGGCATGAGTTTGAATGGCGCCAGCGGCTCTGAGGGCAGTCGAAGCACGACGCCCACGCCGAGCCTGGGCGGCAGTCTTGCAGATGCTCTGCTGGCGCGTAAGAACGCGATGCAAAAAGGCCGGGACGATGATGACTGGTGAAGACTGGTGAATCTAGTTACGCCTTCATGACTAGTTTACGATGTGGCACGCCCAGCGAGCTTTCCTGTTACAATTACAGTCTGCCCACCGCAGTGCGGGGTGGTTTGGGGGCGTTCTTTGAAGAGAATTGCATCGCGACTTTTAATCAGGCTAAAGGGAGTCCTGCAGCGTTGTAGGAGTGGTTGCTACTAGAGATGGAGCGAAGAACCATTAGAAGCGCACTTTGAATAGGTTGAGTCATGCCTCGATTTTACAAGATACGGCATTTGGCGTTAAGGACGAGCTCCACTCGCATCCAGTGAGAAGTGATTTCACATATGATGATGCATATCCAGCCTGCAAAACTTGGATATCTAGGTAGTCACGTCTACGAAGACTTGTCTTTGTATACGATCCTGCGCCGGCGAACCAGTTCCCCTAGGGGTACTTCATCCTCGCTCAAGGAAGCCTCGAATACGGCATCTTCCGCCTCCTCGTCGACGCCGTAATCTCGCAGCCGCTCGCCATCGGAATTCACCCAGCCTCGTTTTTCATCGCTGTCTGAACCCGGTGCCTGCTCGTGCTCGTACGGGGCGCCCGGGGTTTCATAGTCGTCTACCTCCTCCAGCTCTGCCATCATTGTATTGCGCCGCCTCGCGTCTTCTTGCTGCCGCCGCATGAAGGCGCGTTTCTGCTCGGCCGGGTCAAGCTCCGCATCCAGAGGTTGTGCCTTGTCATGGCTTTGCGTTGCTGGCCACTTGTGTGTGGTGCGACGGATCTTTTCGGGGTCAACGGGCGGCCACATGCCTTCCTTGCGGTTGAAGCCGTTTTCTTCCCATTGCCAGCCCTCGCCACGACCCGCTTTATCAATGGTTGGGTTACCGGCGAGGGGAAAAAACCACAATAAAAAGTTGTACGTCCCCATTGCCTGGGACATGTTGGCATACAATCCGATATCGTACGGAAATTCGACTCTTTCGAACCGAACCAGCCTTCCTTCGGGCCCGGTCACGTCCCACCAGTCGCGGCCACCTCGGTCAATGATGGCCTCGTGCCGGTCCAGCTCCCACCCCTCAATCATGGTGCAATTGAAGAGCCAGGATCTCACGGTCGTTACCAGCATGATGCCCAGTGCTAGCGTCGTGACGAAGCACACGAGCGATGCCAAGGCCAGCGCGATGAGCGCTTGGAGACTGGGGCCCAAATAGGCCGGCAGGTGTCGCTGCTCCCACAGAGCGTAAAAGCGCTGCCACAGGAGGCGAGCCAGCGTCCAGAGCGACAGATTCGCGTACACGAGGAAGCGCAGAAAGTGAGGAAAGGTCGTCATCGACACGCAGTTGCGAGTCCACGGGCAGTGATGGTCCATCTTGGGGACGCATCGCCCGCAATGCCGGCAATGATGGGCCCTGGGCGGCTTGGGCGCGACGCATTTCTTGCACCAGTTTCCCTCGGACTCGATGACCTGTTCATGAAACACATAGCGGCCCGGGTCGACCGTAACGGCCTTGTAGTAGCTCAGCCATAGGCACAAGAGCAAGCCATTGAATATGATGGTTTCGGTCAGCGAAGGGGGGCCGGGATCGAGCGTGGAGCAGTGGAAGAGATACTGCGAAAAGTAGCTGAGAAAGGCAATGAGGAGGCACACGGCGGGCACCGCAATGTGTTGTATCAGCGGTGCATCGTTGAAGCCGGCCATGACGCTGGTGGCCCGGCAAGCGCACCTGGTCCGCGAGGACGCAAGGAGGGACGGCGGTGGGCCAGAGAGCAACGCGTCGGCTAGCGCGAGAAGAAAGTTCCAAGACGGTGCAAGCTTGACGTCGACTGGTCGATGTCATTGCTTATGTAACCATCAACCTCGATTAGACTCCGGGGTGGAACCCAGAGCCCCTGATTCAAGTGAAGACTGCCCTTCTCATCGGTTATATGTTCCGAGTAGATGCGCTTCCTCGTTTTTTCGCCGAAAGATGAGTCGAACGGGCTGAGCTTGCTGTGTACTGTGGACCGCGACTCCCATGGTTGGGAGAGCAGCGGAGCACAGCCATGGCACGATATCTGGTGGTGCAGCTCTTGGCTTTGAGGCATGAACCCGTTCCACGTTGACTCCCGACTGAAAGAGCCACTGTATTGACCAACTTGAAGTTGCCTTCTTTCGCTAGGCCATGTGTCCAGTTCATTCAGTCGCCATTCGTTGACCGGTATGATTCACTTTGCGTCCATCGAATACCGCTGTGCAAGTAGCTGATGATCCGGCAGGCCACCCGCGACTCTCCATGAGCGTCGTCCTGCTCCTCTCTGGCCTCTTTTCTTATGCCGCCAGCTACCATTCTTTCCCTTCAAGTCACAAGAATGGGCAATTTACTACTCGTCAAAAACAGGCCGGTGATGGAGCTGGGCAAGTCACTCCCTCGAATGAGGCCCTCCTTAAGGGCTCAAGCAGCCACCTCCCCCATCGCCCCATGAGATTCTCGCTGCCGGCTCTCGTGCTATTCATCGTGCTCAGGTTGGAAACCTTCCACCATGTCAATCACCGGAAGAGGTGCGCTTCTCCGGGAATAGAGGTAGGTACCACGTTCGTCTCCCTCACTTTGGCCCAGTTTCCTGATGAACTAGCTACAGTCCTTTCTATGCGTGCTTCTCATTGCCTATGACATAGTTTCAAGCAGAAGTCGGTGGGGTATACCACCGGTAGAGAATGCCGACGACCCCTGGCGCAGTTTTCTGGACGACTTGTACGATTGGTTCACGGGGCCTCGAGTGACCATGGTCACGATGTTGACGAGCGCTTGCGTTTTCTCCCTTGGCACCAAACTAGCCACTGGAAGTTTCATGGAGTCAACTTATGTCTGCTTCTCACCCGTCGACAGTTGTTTCCTGACGTTTCTCGTGCAGCTTGTGGGTCTTTTCCTAGACGCAACCATCATTGTGCTTCTCTGGCGAGTCCTTGCTTGGACGAGAACCTCACAGTCACGCTTGTGCATTCTAGCCAGCGTTTTCGCGCTCGCCTCTCTAGCCTCCGGGTGCCTTTGGCTCATCGGCGTCCTACTCGGCGGCTCGCATCCATCGAACCCTGGCTTCGGATCGCTGCAAAGCTTCGACTTTCTTGTGGATAGCATGGCTCTTGCTACATTGGCTTCCTCGATGGCATTCTGGATCTGCGAGACTTCTCCAATTACACCGACTAGCGTCCTCACTTTCGTCACCGGACTCTGGGAAGCAAGTGTGAACGTCCTTCATTTGGGCGATTGGATCCATTCATCGCGGATAGACAGTCTGTTGCCGGTCTGCCTACTGTTATTCGGCACCGTCCTATTCATCTACACCCACGACGTTCGATTCATCATCTTCCTTCGGCGTTCCTTTCTTACATTCATGCTCATGGTGGTACTCTGCGCGGCTACCATCATGTCTTTCACCACACAAATTGATACCTTCGAGGATCGCCACCCAATCAGTGAGCTCATGTACCATGCACAGATACGGCACAATCGCTGGCTTCTCACGGCCGGCACAAGCCAGAGTCTCCCAGTCGCGGTCAGAGTGTATGAGGAGCGCCACGCTGGCAGGGCGCCTCCCCCAAACTTTGCCGAATGGTACAAAAACGCCTCGGGGTCGCCAGTGATCGATAGCTTCGAGCAGATCGACCGTGATCTCGAGCCCTTTTGGTCATTATCACCCGCAGAGCTCCGAAAAAGGGCCGTGCTTACGGCTGCCGATCCATCCGCAGCTGTGATCAAGATTCAAAATGGCGAGGTCGCTAGGAGTGATTCGGCCAACACGGCAGATCAACAAGATCTCGATGAGATGGTTGAGATGATCAGGAAGTTCTCCAAACTCCTTCCCGATATGATTCTGCCAATCAATCTTGGTCCATCGCCAAGAATACTTCCCTCCTGGAAGAGTTTGCAACCGAAGAACCGCGCTGACACGGGCCTCATCGCCAAGCTCATATCCAAGAGATGGAGGGGACCCTTCAAGAGGGCAACGGGCCCACCCTTGACGGACGCTGACCACAAAACTCTGAACGCAGCGAACGCGACCTTTTATGGAGCGAATGACTTTCGCCAGATGCGACAAGAAGCTTGCCCTCCCACGTCGCGGGCGAATGCGAGACCTGATTGGCATATTGAACAGTTTTGCACCGAATGTGTAGATCAATATTCATGGGGCCAGCTAGTCAACAACTTTGATCGCTCATTGGAGATTTGCGACCAGCCAGATCTCAATCATCTTCACGGCTTCTCATTGACCGACCAACGATTGGCACCAATCAGACAACTTGTCCCTCTCTTCGGGGCATCCAAAACAGACGAGTTCAAGGACATATTGATTCCCTTACCGAGATCTCGGCTGGAAAAACCTGACGTTACGTGGCAATTCTCGCGACGATATGACCAGCTCTTTTGGAGAGGAGAGCCAGGAAATCATGAAGTCAACTTGCAGGCGCTTCGCGGGAGTCAAAAGTACAGACTGTTGCATCTTCTCAAGGCTCCCGAATCGCACGATGACGTGACCATGATTCTTCCGACCCGGGAACAAGCAGAGCATTTTCGCGCCGAGAGGGTTCCAGCAGTGGAGGCCATGCAGACATTGCCAATGAGAATCAGCATGGTTGATTCGACCTGTTCTGGACGAGAGTGCTCAGTTATGAGGCAGATCTATGGCGCCGAAGCGGACACAGAGGAGGCGCTCGAGTATCGATATATCTTGCTAACAGATGAGGACGACGGACCGCCAAGTCAGACGCTACGCGCCATTCGATCAGGCAGCGTGCCATTCGTCTCGACAATCTTCCGAACATGGTACACAGAACGACTCATACCTTGGCTTCACTTTGTGCCAATTGACGTGAGATACCAAGGCTTGCACACAACCTTTGCCTACTATACGGGGACGCAGAACCGTTCGCAGCTCAACGGACGGGACACGGCGCTACAAAATCGCACAGAAGACGCAGAATGGATTGCCCGACGAGGGCGTTTGTGGGCGGAGCAGGCATTGGCAAGGAAGGACATGGAAATTTATCTCTTTCGCTTGCTGCTTGAATGGGGGAGACTGATTGATGACCGTCGAGAGGAAATTGGATATCGCCGTATGGAGGATGGAAGGTTTCAAAACGACGGATGGACTCGCAAACACTAGTCGGATCTGGCCCTGCGGTGAGCATTGCGACCAACACGCCCGATCATAATAGAGGCTTATCGCTGCACATGTCGTCCGACATGAAGCACAGAGGCTGCCTTGGCTGCTTGGGACTAGCTGGACGACCAGCTTCTGATGCAGACAGTTCGCAGAGCCATCGGGAAATCGGGTGGCACCAGACGAGGCAGCGGTCAATAATTGCGTGTTTTACTCGAGTCGGCTAGGTGCATGGGGTCGGGCAACCCGACACAAGGCTCTTCGGATACCCGCAGCCGAGCACGAGGATCGAATCCCGGAAGCCCGGATCGCGTCGAGAGACGGGGCTGCCAAGCAACCCATTGGCTGGAAGCAAAACCGTCCTCGTGGAGGGCGAAACCACATGGGTGCTAGGAACTGCCCTTGGTGTACAGACCCATTGCCCTCTCTGAAGGCGCTCTGGCACAGGATTGGTAGATTGATGCCTGTGCATTGCGGGGAGAGCCATCGGGCTTCGGGGAACTCCGGGGCAGGCCGACGCAGGCGATTGCGTCGTCGCGGGGAAGAGGGGGATGTGAAAGGTTCCGGTTTGGCAGCTTGCACATGCTAGATTGGACGCGCGAGAAAAAAATGAGGTAGTCGACACCCCTTGGGAGGCGACGTGGACTGAGATCACCTAGGTCAGCAAGCTCGGTGAGAGTCGGGTTGGTATGTGGACCACGGAAAGCCCAGCAGCTGCTGCCTCGGACACGACGATGGACCAAGAACTAAGAGCATCATGTACAAGGAAGTCGTCATGTGTGCGCACAACAGGTGACAATTAAGCAAGGGTATCCAGTCTCGGAGGCATCTTGTGACACGAGGCCGACGGCGTCTGATGTCGGCCGGATGGATGCATGCATGTAACTCGAGATGCCTTGATGGCATTACGCGGGGGTCAAGGGGCCACGAGGGGAGGAGGGAGCACAGGTGAAGAATCGGGATTAGGTTCATCTCGACGGACCCTGCCGAGGCCGGGCGAACGAGGACGGACGGTGAAGCAGGATGCATGCAATGAAATGTCGGTGCTTGGGAGGGTGCGCAAGTAATGTGACCTAGATGATGTGGCTGGTCTGACTTGCATATTGTGGTGAGGCTGCTTGCTGCATGGCGGGAGCAATCGGTTCACCGAGGCGGGCATGCCTGCCCAAAGGGGGCCGAGAACAGCTGCGATCTATGTGCTGTCTTGTATCGAGTCGAAACAGGTTGCGGCGATGATTGGGGACGGGCTGGAGGAAGCCCTGGAGAGCTGGATATCGCAGACGGTCAAGGAGTAGTCCTCGGTATGCATGGTGTACATTCACCGAGAAGGTCGGCATGATGTGATTCTCTGGTCGCAGCCCAAGCTTACTCGTAAGTACATGTATATACATAGACGGGAGCCATGTATGGTAGCCCTGACGGTGAGAGAATGCGTTTGCAGATATTCAAGGGGTGCATGCGCGTACGCAACTCGCACCGCATGGCCCGTTTGAGCCTGTGAACCTGGCAGGCAGGTATCCAGATAGTGACGAGAATTACCAATACCGATTTGATTGTAATTCGCCGAGTTCCGCCACGGCCTCCTTTGTTGCTGTTGAGAATGGTGCGGTGAGCTGCCGAATCTGGTAGTCGACCCTTGATGCCAGGCATGAGGAGGAGTACGGCACAGTAAAGTAGGCAGCCAAGCACGCCCAAGCAGGCATAATAGCATGGAATGGCCGTGGGGTTCTTCTCACCTGCAACAGGTAGGTGGTTGGGAAGCCGGAAATGTCGCGCGGCATGCGACGTCGTACTTGCTGTATGCCACGCCGCTGCTCGCTGTCCAGGTAGACAAACGAGGCTCCGGGCGCTGAAGAGGAGCCCGCACACGGTGTCAGGTTGGCACGGAGCCGTACAGCAGCGGTCGACACGCGGCCATTTGAACTCATTTCGTAGTAAAGGTCAACGCGAACAGATACGTAGGATTCTAGCACGTGAGAAGCTGCGATACTGTAGCTTCAGCAATCCATGTAACGGCAAGTCCCCAAGAGATTCCTCGCCTCAGAGAAACGAACGCAGTCGAATAGTCGACCGGGCATGCTGCATTCAAGTCTCAACCTTGCTCTCCGACGGCAGCCCCTTTGTCGTTGGGCAGACACCCCTTGATCATGCTATAGATGCACAGTCAGTACCGCAAAGGGGCTTTGCGCGCCCGTTCGGGGTAGTGGTGGCTTCCCTCCCTTCGCTTCCGCGAGAAGGAGCCAACAAACGAATTTTCTTCTGGCCCCAAGGCTGCTTTCCAGTAAGCTGGGCTAGGACTCCATAGTGTGAGCAGGCTTGGAGGATCCGATATACAACTCAAAGGCTGGCGCAGCCCGATCGAACCCGTCATGGCAACGGATCGAGCCTCGCTTGCTGTCCGCCCAGCCTGACATCATTGTACATTGAAGCCAGCTGGCTGGCTGGCGTCATCCGCGCGCGAAACTCCCTACCTTGGCATGGATGGCATCTTGATTTCTTGCATGCATCGACTCGCGTCGCTGATGCGGACCACCGCGGACAGGGACTACAGACGCGCGTGCGGTCAGCGTCGACGTTGGTCGCCTCTGGGATTGTCCCCCGACACCTCGGTCAGCGCTTCGACGGCGGCAGGGAGAACAGCGAGGTATGGTGCTTTGCCTTGGCTTGCCTTGCGGTTCGGCGCAGCGTGGAGGCGCTCGCTTGTCCGCATGCATTAGTGTGCGGGCGTGATCGAATTGCACCCACCTTGTCTCTCGTCTGTCCGTGGTCGAACCCTGTATGTGTGGGTGCAGGTACAACGGCCTTGCGATGGCGCTCGGTAAACGTGCTGGACTAATCCGAGGGCGGAGCGCTTCAGGGCGTCGTTGCACATAGATGCGCAAAGTCAGTCTCGAGCCAATGGGTTGAGCGCGTCGGAAGAATGTCTTGATGGACGCTTCCATCTTGTCCGGGTCTAGCTACCTCACCTCAGTAAGGTACGTAACGCCGCGTGGGCAGACAGATTCGTTGATCAGAAGAAAGAGCTATCAGAAGCCCTTGCTCTCGCCAGTCGCGATGGGTAGGCACGTAGACTGATTCTCACTCTCAAGAAGTCATGTGCGATATTTCCTTCAAGAGACGTCAAGGTTGCGGGAGATAAGGGCATTAACATCGGGCCGGCCCCCTTTCCAGCGGTATTGTCCTCAAGTCTCAAAGTTTCCAAGAAACAATGTCTCGACAGCTTCGCCGCGCTAACAGCGGCCTTTGTCTCAAACCCGGCAAGTCGGCGGGAACCTGCCCGGTTGGGAATGTCATGGGCCCCCCTTCCCATCTTCCCTCCAAACCCTGCGAAGTACCATACCTGTATGTACATACAGTATCGCTTGCCCCAGCTCATGACGACCTGAACGCCGCGCTGCAATGGCGTCGCCCATGGTCATGGCCCCTTTGCGGGAGCAAGGTATCACAGAGTACCTCGAGCTCTTTTCCTCTCAGTGCCAGTCCCTTCTCCCCCCCACCTTTGCTTGTCTTTGACTCTCGACCTTGCATTGCCTTTCATGTGCCTTCGTACCTACAGTGCTGTACCTTAGGTACATGATCGCGTTGCCGCATGTCCATGCAGCTCGGTACTAGTACGGATAGGTACCTACACTGCTCATGGGTGCTTTCTCGCCTCTTCTCCCCATTTCATCCTGCTCGAGCTTCACCATTGTTGCTCCCTAGAACAGATGCGCTGTCAACGATTCTCACAACCAGACGCGGCCACAAAAAAGGGAAGATAGAGGCAAGGCGTCCGACTGCAAGGTCCTTGCCATTCTCGTTCGCCTTGCCAACAGGATAGCAAAGCTTGTCCCAGTCACCTACCCCTCCCCATATTCTTCCCCTCGGCTACTTGTACTCGGGACGTGCATACGTAGAGTCGTTGCCAAAAGAGAGTACAGGGCACCTGGTGCATGCAGTACATCATCAACCGAAGCCCATCTTCCTCCTCTCGCGCTCTCAGTTTTGCATGACCCCCCCGCCAATTGCACGCGCGCGCTTGAAAGAGTCAAGGCCCGGCTTCTTCACTGGCCTCTTCGCAAAGGCAAAGAGTTTTCGACGTCAGCCGGCCCGTTTCCCGAGCATTTCGAGCTCGACTTGCTGATCGTCGAGGAGACGGCTTGGAGCGCCGGATGGGATCGATACTCCGGAGGCCTTGTCGACGTCTTGCTTTCTCACTCTTCGGACGTTGCCTTGGCTCCTGCCTTTCTTCTTTTCCTCAAGATCCGTCGAGTCCTTCTTTCGACCCCATCCCGCCTCTATACCACCCACCACGCGTCGCACCGGCCCGCGGAAATTCCCCTTCCGATCGACACCGACTGAAGCTTCACCTCGTTTGGTTCCTCCTTCTCCACGTTCGCTGCCCATCACCAGCCTGGGCCGATGGTCCTTCCCACCGCTTTGACACTGACCTGGGACTTGACCTTGAAGTTGCCTGCGGCTGTTTGTCCTCTCACTCATCCTTCGTTCTCCGTCCGCCCTGCTCTATTCGCCGATAATGCGCATTTGAAGCCCCATCATCTCTTCTTTTCTCTCCTTTTGGCCTCTTGCCTCCATTCTCGTATGCAGCTCACCCAAGTTCGCAAGCATACATAGTTCGTGTTAATCATTCGGCCATGGATCCCGTTCACAGCTTGGCCAGCATCTCGGCCGCCTCAGCCTCGGCTCCTGCTGCCAGCCCGGCATCGTCTCCGCCGCGTGACGAGGGACGATCCTCAATGGACGTTTCATCTACAGCTCCAACGCACCCTTCCCTCGGTCTTCCGTCCTTCTCTCCAACTTTGTCTCCCGCCTCGCTCCCTAGGCATGACGAAGGCCATACGCGGCCGCCGCTATACTCGCCCGAATCGTCGCTTGTCAACGTTCCCAACCCGGGATCCCCTCCTCCTCGCAAGGACACCACTTCTTCCATTTCGACCCAGGCCACCACGGCCACTCTGGCCTCCGCTGAGACCAGCAACTCATCGTACAGTGCCGACACCTCCCCTAGCCTGCACCAATCTATTTTCTCCATTAAGGATGGGTCCGACGTCTCTAACACCCGCCGCACCAGCAGGAGACGTACCGGGCCCCTTTCCCAGCAGTCCAGAGAACGGGCTGCCCTCATCAGGAAACTGGGCGCATGTCCAGACTGTCGTCGCAGAAGAGTTGCTGTACGTTCGGCCCGCATCTCCATGTGAAGCATGCCAGTGTCGTGGTTCGCTGTCTTCCCTTCACTCTATAGTTATCAACCTCAGTATACCGAGACGTAGTTGACTTTAGCTATAGTGCCATCCAAGCCATCACAATTTGACATGGGAAGACCTGGTGAACAAGTTTCACAGGTCCCATAGCCCTGGCATGCCGGACATTGCGCCTTCTCTCTCCACCGGGCGTACTCTCAGCCCTGCTGCGTCCCTTGCGGCTGGGCATTCGTCCTTTACGCACGACCCGCAGGAAATGGACGTTGATCCCTCCATACATTCCCATCATCACCTCGGAAGACCCCCTCTTAGCGACGCTCGTATCCGCACACCTCTTCCGTCTGGGCCGCGACTGGAAAAGTCCCTGTCTCTCCCGGGCATTGAGAGCCTGAAGAACGAACTGCAGAGTAACGTCCCTCGTGCCCTCTCGACGCCAAATCGTGGCCGATATAACGAAGTTTTGGCCCTTTTGCTTTACTGGCAAGATGACGACGACGCGGATGCTGTGAAACTCGCCGTCAGGGAGTTGGCCGACGTATTCGAGAAATACTATCATTATACGTTTCACATACAGACAATACCCTCCTCCTCAGAAGGCTGCAAAAGCTCATGGAGATGGCTCTCACGTCAGCTCAATGAATTTGCCGAGAACCGTGATCAGCGTGACGTTATGAAAATTGTTTATTACGCAGGGCAGACGTACCTTGATGGGAACAGGGAAATGGTTCTGGCCAGGTAAGTGGGAAGATGACGCCTTTAACCAAGTTTATTGCAGACGACCGCGTTCTTATGATACTAACTGTAGACCATAGCTCGAGGGACAGCGGTAAGGCTTCCACAATCAGGTGGAACGGAATACAGCAGATTCTAGAAGAAGCCTGCTCAGACACATTGATTCTCATGGACGCGGCATATTATCCCTCCTCGCGGATTGTCCGGCAAAGGGGTGTTCTCGAGCTCATTGCCGCGTCAGTCTCCGAGGAACACGATTCTGTCCTTGATCGTTGCGCTTTTACCAGAGCATTGACGGAGCAGCTGCGAACACGCGCGACTCGGTCTACCCCGCTGTCTGCCGTCGAGCTTCATTCTGCACTTCTTGCAGCGTATCCAAAGATGATACGCGACAGGAACCCGGAAAGAGAAACTGTCACTAGATTCCCCGCGCCGTTGCACGCTATGATGTCGGGCAATTCCAGGCTTCCGTCCATATTCATCTCACCTGTGTACCAGAATAGTCCTCTGCGCAGTGGCTTCTCGTACGAAAACAGTCCCCAGTTGCATCTTTCGATAAAGTTACACGACGACCATGTCGACATTGATAGTTGGAACGAGTGGCTGCGTTTGATGCCGGAGGGCATCAAAGACATCAAGGTCGATGGACCATTCCGGACAACTTTCCGATAACATGTGTTGGGTTTTGAGGGAACATGTTGTTTCTTCTGCACGACGGTATCCGAGGAGCGGGTCGCTTGTTCGATGGACTGATGTACGATGCATGGATGCTATTTACTTGCTGCGCACTCATCTACGATTTACGATACCATGGGAGGGGATTGCCGCTCACAGCGCTTCTGCATCGGCGCCGCTGCACGCGTTCCTTGACCAGAACAACATAGACGATGCTCAATGGCACGTTGGAGAGACGATCGTGATGATATTTCGCGAGGGCGCAAGCTTGGGAGTAATTCGCCTTAGAAGAGGATATGTCTTCAAGGGTCTATCTGCAATGACGACAGCCACAGCAAATCTCGCATCGCGTCCTCATTTCCAGCGATGTGCTTTCCGTCGATAGATGAGGGTACTCTGCAGTCGGGCCCTCAGATGCGAAGACGAGGCGACGCATACAGTAGTTCTACGATATTACGATCACGCGCTTGCAACATCCTCCCATAGTCGATTTAGAGCTTTTTCACCATCTCGAGGACCAGGTAATAGGCGATCTCACGTTGGTGCTCAAGAGTCAACATTTTGTGAGAAGAATTGCCCGGCCACATGTCGATCAGGTTACCTGATTAGGAGGGGAAAAGAAGAGTGGGGTGGAGAGAGCTCGGCGTGTTGCCGAGCAACAAGCCGCGAACACGATCAGCTTGCTCAATAAATATCCGTGCATAACATGGCCTACGGTGAGCGTATCAAGCTGCTTGACTTATATTGTCAGCCCCACGCTACGTACTCATCACCGCTTCCAACATGCTATATGTAAACACGCATTTGTTCTCCTTTTACCCCTGCACTTTTCTTCACTTCATTTGATTCACCCATCATCATCCGTACTAACCACAGCAATAATCGACCGGCGACCCGCGAACGGTCATTTATCAGCATGGAGTCGCCACCAAAGCGCATCACCCGAGCTCGGGCGGCTGCTAAATCTGACGACACTTCATCCAAACAAACAAGAGTCGTCACAGCTGCTACCAGAGCCAGAGCTGCTGGAAGTGCAACTGCTAGTACTAAGAGCACCGTCGCGAAACGAAAGACAAGAGCCGACGAGAACGAAAATGAAGATGACAATCCCCAACAGGCCACGACTAGGCGGGCTCTCAGGGCTAGATCAACAAGACCCACGGAAACACAAGAGGAGGCTTCTGCTACGGTAACCACAACAGCCAACTCGATTAGAGGCCGGACGAGAATTGTCAAGAAGCCCGCGATTGAGACTATCAACACCAAGGACGCCGCGGCCGAAACGGTAGCGGTGCAGCCACGACCCCGTGGACGACCTCGCAAAACGCCCGTGGTCGAGTCAAATGACCAGCCCCCGGAGCTAGTCAAGAAAACGACACGCACTCGAGCTACGAGCACGGTTGCAACGAAGCCAAACACCGCGTCGGCTAAGCCAGCGGTTAAGAAGACCGTCAAGTTCCAAGAGCCAGACAAGGAAAACATGGAACCACAAACCAAAGCCAAAGAACCCGTAACGTCAGGCCTCCGCGGGCGACCAGCGCGCCGTGGTGGAGCCGCCACATCCGCAGTTCGTGGCACGACAAAAACGACGTCGGCCCAAAGCAATAGTCGTAAGAAGCCGCTGAGTCCCAGAAAGGTGACCCAGCTGCCCGTGACACGCGACGGTGATAGCTCAGAAGATGAACTAGCAGCGGAAAAGGCGAAATCCCCGGTCAAACCCATGATGATGAGCCCCATCAAGCCGCCTTCCGGGGTTATGGTCAGCACCAAGAAACGTGAACCCGTTCGCGAAGAGGCAGACCCAATCGGAAATCAAACGGCGTCATCTCAGGACGAGGAACCCGGAGCCTCGTCGTCGCTCGTATCTCCACCAAGACGGTTCCCTTCGTCTCCAGTGAAAGATTCACTGAAGTCACCAGCCAAGAGGATAGGCTCCAATCTGGCAGAGTCTGGGTCAGGCACGTCCAATCCTCTGGACCTGGCAGGTCAAGCGTCAGCGTTCAAAGCCTCACTCCTTCAATCCGCTGCGAAGCGACCACAGTCTCCAATCAAAGGACTAACGTTGCCATCTATATCCGCCACCGAGCCCCTTCAGACTCAGTCTGCTGTCAAGAAAACACTCTTTCAGTCTCCAGCAAAGCGAGCCATGCCAGGCTGGAAACCCATGACAGAGCCACGTCTTCGGGGCACTGATCTGTTTGCTGGCGCCACAGATGTCCAGTCTCTTGCAATGATGACACCTAGTCGCGCAACCACTACCCGCCCATCGTCAAAGTTGATGATCGAGGAGGAGGAGCAGGACGGCGACGACGGTGACGACAACGACGACTCCGACCGTGAGGACGGGGTCGAAGAACTTATCGAGTCAACCCCGTTTTCTGGGCGTCTATCCTCCGTTCTGCCTCGTCATGCTGATCCTGCACTGCAAAAGGGGAGTGCCGAAGCCGTCGAAGAGGATAAGCCAACTTGCTGTGTTCACGAACTGAGCGAAGTGTCCCTTCCTGTTGAGATGGCACAAGAGAGCGAGGTTGTACCGGCACTCTCCATCATATCAGAACCTTCGTATGAGGGAGAGGGCGGAGATGATCCGATGGCCATTGATGACATTGTGGCGGAGATGGAGGACTCTGCTGAGCTGACTCCGCAGCCTCAGGAACTTGTAATCTCTCAGTCACGGGAGCAGTTTGACCCTAAATATCAGCTCCGTGAAAAGGACACGGATCCCTGTCACGATCTCCAGTCTGATTCGGATTCTGAGGATGAGTGGTCATCACCAAGTGACCACATTGTCCCAACACCAGCTCGGCCTGCGCACACGCCTGGGAGATCCGTTGGCGATATGGAGGATTCCCGTCGAACCACTATTGGACTAAGTTCTTTGGCGGAGCAACTTGGCTCTTGGTCAGCGGCTAGCCCATTTAAACCTATTGTCGGAGCAAGGCGAGTCAGCATGCCTATGAAGGCTTTCCAGGAGGATACACGCGTAGAGCCTACGGCATTTGACGAGGCTCTTGCCCCTGAGGAATCGCCATTCAAGAGCAGCTTCTTTGACGACGAGATGCTTGCTCATCCTAACCCGGTTGCCGAAATCAACAGCCTCATTGCAGAAGCATGTGAAGAGGGGGATGTCGAAGATCCGGGTATGGATGGCATTATGGTGACCGAGGAAGACGTCGCTTTGGCTCAAGAAGCCAACGAAATGTCAATCATGGAGCCACAGCAGATTGATGCAGTCGTCAATGGTCAGTCCTTCGACGATGGCCTTTCGGAGGCCAGCCAGGAGTACGGCGACGAGAATCAAGTCCCACCTGAGCAGGGTGACGATTACGCGTCTCTTGCGCCAGTCACACCTGCTCGTCCTCAATTGCAGACGAGGACCTTCTACACGACCACCAAGGTTCCCTTGAAGCCAGCGGACGAGTCTACGCCAAGCCCGCTGAAGAAGCGTAGCTGGAGTGTTGGGCGCGTCACCACAAGACGCCCCGGAAGCCTTTCTAGAAGCGCCACAGTCATCTCGTATTCGCCGACAAAAGATAAGAAGCGAGGCGCGAACCCCTCAATGCAGGAAGCGTTGCCGTCAGAGCCAGTTACGCCAGCAAAGTCGGATATTTGGTCCAGTATCGGTACCCCTGCTCGCACACCACGCCGAGATGTTGACGCAAGCTTGCTTCGCGGTGCTGTCGTCTTTGTTGACGTGCATACGACTGAGGGTGCGGATGCAAGTGGCATTTTTGTCGAACTTCTAACCCAGATGGGCGCCCGTTGTGTGAAGACATGGCAGTGGAACCCATCGACTCCTACGGATGGCGAGTCGTCGTCCAATAAGGTGGGCATCACCCATGTGGTCTATAAAGATGGCGGCAAGCGCACGTTGGAAAAGGTTCGCTGGGCCAACGGCCTTGTTCAGTGCGTAGGCGTCAGCTGGGTCCTTGAGTAGGTTGCTGTCACGATGCGAACGTTCTCATCTAGCTAGGGCTGACCAAAGGTCTACAGTTGCGAGCGCGAGAACGAGTGGCTTGACGAGGCTGCGTATTACATCGACACGAGCAACATGCCCCGAGGGGGCGCCCGTCGACGCAAGAGCATGGAGCCAAAGGCTTTGGCCAATCTCAACGGCACTGTTGTAAGCAGTCCGGCAAAGGGTGCGTCCAAGACGCCAGCTACGCCCGCCAATCGCCGCGACAGTACTCTCTGGATGCATACACCCTCGGATCAGGATGAAGAGGAGGTGGGCGATGATGACGAGGATCTGGAATGGTCCTGTGTCCTTCTCACGCCCGTCCCCAAAACCCCGGCCCCTGAGGCCATCGCTAGGTATGCCGCCGAGCTGCCGGAGACACCGGGTGGTGCCGAGGAGGAGGACATGGATTCACCAATGAACCAAGCTCATGTGACGCGGACATGTCCACCCAAGCAGACCCAGTACCGAGACCTAGGTGAGGGTATCTTGACGAAGGACAAGGATGAGCATGTGCTCATGCGGCTGATGGCTGCGAGGCGCAAGAGCCTGCAATTTGCGCCGAAAATTGGCAGCCCCTTATCCAAGACATGGGGCTAGCGGCGTTTACGGTTCAGAGTCTGACGACATGAATGGAGCGTTCGCTTTATTGTACATCAACCCAGAGGCGATTGGTGCCTCTTTTGCACAGTTTGGGAAGGAAGACAGAGGCTAGGATGTCCTCGAATCATTTCTTGCGGCGTTTGGAGCAAGGACGAATTTGTATCGAGAGGCCCATGATCAAGGCCATGGTAACGCAATCCGCTTACCACATAAATGCGTAGCAAGCAAAATCAAGACTTGCGGCGCGAATTCAAGATGTAATTCATCGTGACGGACAACGACGCCCTGTCCAAGGTATATCTCTCGGTTGGCACGCTATTTTTCCTCGTAATGATTCTGATGTCATCTTGGGCTAGCTGACAATACTGTCTGGCCCGCGTGCGTGTACGAATGAGTCATATTGATTATTTATTGGCGGGTTTCCAACCCTGCATCGTCGTGGGTGACTGACAGGCAGCTTGACCTTGTCCCGAAGGAGGATTCTTGTGTTGTTATTGGGGTCGATGCCGGTGACGCTGCTGAATGAGATGACGGCCCCGAGCGCCAAGGCATGGATGCTCGTCGTTTTGCCTGAAAGATGGTGCGTTGTGTGAGCGTCTAACGACTTCAGTTCACCTCGATCCATGCCTCGTTCTCGCGCCCGCGGAGAAAGCGTCCGGACAGCATGGGTTGATTCCTTGAACCCGAAGACGGACAAGACTATTTAAAGACTGGGCCCCGGCGACCACGGTACGAGAGGGTGTGCAGCTGCGTGTGTGCTGTCTCCGAGCGACCCCAAAGCATCGAGGCAACGAGTCGCCATGCTCAAGCGCGAACATAAGCACGCATGGCCTTTACGGCGTCGCCATCGTGCGCCCTGAGGAGTTCGGTGGCCTTGGTCCGCGGGAGTTCGAGCTGGTCGATGACGAGGGCGACGTCGGCGGCGTCAACCTTGACGTTCTTGGCTGGGTCGGCGGCCGTTTTCGACTTGGCGGCGGCCGAGGCCGAGGCCGAGGCCGATGTCGACGACGCGCCGCCGAGGCGCTTCATGGCCTCGTCGACGGCGCGGCGGTCGACATTCTTGGACGCGGCGGCGGCAGCGTCGTCGTTGCCGGCATCGAGACTGGCGAGGGCCGAGGCGGCCTTGCGGTCCTCGGCGGACTTAGCCGTGGCCGCGGCGGGGAGCTCGTCCTCGACGTCGCCGGTGCCCGCGCCCTCGACAATGGTCGGCGGTTGCTTGTCGGCCATGGTTGCTCGGTAGCGGTGCGGCGGCGGGGGAAGCGATAGGCGCGGTTTCCTTTGGTGGTGTACGCTGACGGGAGCTGTCGCTGGCTGGCGGTAGAGTTTTGCGAGTTACTTTTCTTGGCGTGGGATGGAGATGGAGGCGCAGGGGTATGAAGCTGGAAGCGAGGCCGTGATGCGATGGATGGATGTTTTCTCCCCCCATATGCCGAGGTGGGGTGGGAGCGGCTGGCGGGGCCTTGGGAGCGATGGCCAGCTTCGAAGTGACTTGCATGCCACCAAAGCTACGGGCTCGTTTATGTTTGTACGGAGACATTCATCACAAACTGCGAGCATGTATCTAACGAATTTCTCTGCCCTTTCCGTATTTCTGAGCTCTTGTTACCCCCCTTTCAACACGATACGAATTGGCTCCTGGGCAGGCCCTTGTATCGTCTGCGACATCACGGAGGCCGAGTTGTGCCTGATCGGGGCTCAGCAGGTCTCGGCGTGAATTGTACGACTTGATCAATCCGATGGCCTGCTCGTCAGATGGGCTGCTCGTCAGATGGCACCTCGGTCATCTCCCATGACCCGGGGAGCGGGCAGACCGGGCAGCGAGGGCGAAGATCAAGGACCAGCGGCTGAGGCGACGAAAGACACAGTCAGAAGACGCTCCGGAGCGTCTGCGTCTCGGATGCGTCGGACCTCATTTTTCTACATTCTTGTACCTACCTAGGTCCGCAATCGTTCACCGGCAGGAGAGACGGGATATACGGCTAGGCAGCAGTTGTAAACTTGGTCGTCTAGCGATTCCTGTCCTCTTGTGCATGAGTTTGTATGTTGGGCAACGAAAGTAAGGCGAAGCTGTCGGCACTGGGCGACCCTTTTCCGTTGTAAGCGCTTAATGCTCACGCGAGCTGTGCAAAAGGGCGGCGGCTCATTGGCCAATGCCAACCTGTCAATGGCTCCCCTTGCTGCCATCCCCCATGCCCGACTTTGGGTGAAGTCGAGGGAGCTGGAAATGCCTACACACTGTCCAGGTATCCGTCTGGTCTATTACAAAGACAGAGTTACCCAGCAATCCGGTACACGATTCAGGTACTTCGTAGAGTGCACTTTTTTTCCGTCAGGGGACTAGGCCCAGGTCTAGGTCCCGTCCCGTCCCGCCTGTCCTTGCCAAAATCGGTACTTGCGAATACATATCGCCGTGGCAAGGAAGGAGCTGGGCAGACTGACTCATACACACGCCTGCCTCCCTCCCCTTCTCGGAACGGGTCCAACCGCCTCGGCATGCTGCATTCTTGACTTCGTTTGCGCATTGTCGTACAGTACTTGCGGCGTGTACTTCGTACTGCACCCAGTGAGCAGGTATGTACAGGACTATATGTAATGGCATCTCTCCCGTTTATCTGGGGGCAAAGAAGGACCGAGATAACTGATCCTTTTAAACACCTTCGTTTCGCATAGACAAGAAAAACCTGGCCATCCTCCTCAGGCACCCGGACCCCGACGCAAGGGAGCTCGCTGCCGTGTCCTGAAGGTTGCTTCAAGACCAAGACGCCTCGGATATCCTTCTTCGCCTCGTTCAATTACAATCTTTTTTTTCTCTTTTTGAATACACGAGGGGTTGTCCATCGCGCCTCAAACGACTCTCTCTGGCTTTAGACGTGACCAGTCATTTGTTTCCAAGATCGGGCAAGAAAAAGTTTCAAGGCGGCCAGTCACCACTAGTCTTGGCTCTGCAATTTCTCTTCGCTCCCAACCTCCATTGACTTGCAACCAAACAGCCGGGTCCGACTCGTTCATCATGGCTGCCGACTCGCAACCGTCCCAAGCAGGCACACGGGAGCCGCAGCAGGACCAGTCGCCGCAGCCGCAGCATCTTCGTCACGATGAGCCCTGGACCCCTTCGTCTTGGCGCTCCAAGCCCATCAAACAATCACCTGTCTATCCGGATCAGAGCAAGCTCACGCGCGCAGTCGGCGAGCTGTCGCGCATGCCGCCCCTCGTTCATCCCAATGAGATCCTGACCCTCAAGGCTCATCTGCGCGATGTCGCCCATGGCAAGGCCTTCCTGCTTCAAGGTGGCGATTGTGCCGAGCTCTTTGACTACTGTGAGCAGAGCGCCATTGAGTCCAAGATCAAGCTGCTGCTGCAAATGAGTGTCGTTCTCATCTGGGGCACAAACAAGCGAGTTGTTCGCATTGGCCGCATGGCCGGTCAGTACGCAAAGCCTCGTTCAAGCCCAACTGAGACTGTCGACGGAAAGGAAATCCCTAGTTTCCGTGGAGATATTCTCAACGGCTACCGCGTCGACGAACGTGACATCGACCCAAATCGTCTGCTCAAGTAAGTAAAAGCGTGGCCAGGCCTAGCCCAGGTGACACATCGCCAGGGTCTTTTCCCCAGGCGCGATTCTTGACAGTCTTTACTAACTCATCTGAATAGGGCCTATCACCTATCGGCCGCTACTCTCAACTACATTCGTGCCTCCATCTCCTCGGGCATCGCCGACCTGCACAGGCCTCTCGACTGGGGCCTTGGTCATGTCAAGGATCCCGTGCTCAAGCAAAAGTACTCTGCCATCGCTAGCAGCATCCAGCAGACCCTTCGTTTCTTGCAGGTCATCAACGCCCGACCTGGTGAACTCGAGACTGTCGAGCTCTTCACCAGTCATGAAGGTCTTTTGCTCGAGTACGAGCAACCCTTGACGCGTTTGCTCGAAAGGCCCCCGCCCGACACCGTTGGTGGCGCCAGTCGGAGGAGCAGCACCAAGAGCGCAAACAGCAGTGGCTCGTCCAGCCCTGCCCGGCCGCCCGTGACTCACGACGAGGACACTGAAGCTCCCAAGTACGAGTACTACGACACCTCGGCGCACTTTGTCTGGATTGGCGACCGCACACGTCAACTGGACCATGCTCACGTGGAGTTCTTCCGAGGCATCGCCAACCCCATCGGCATCAAAGTCGGTCCCACCACCCCAACCGATGATCTCCTGACACTCCTTCGTACTCTCAACCCCGACCGTGAGCCGGGTAAGATCACGCTCATTACCCGCTACGGCGCTGGTCGTGTCGCCGAGCTCCTCCCGAAGCACATTCGCGCCGTCGAAGACTCGGAATATCGCCGTTGCGTTGTATGGCAATGCGACCCCATGCACGGCAACACCCTGTCCACTCCTACCGGCATCAAGACACGCCGCTTCAACGATATTTATCGCGAGCTGCAAGAGGCACTGCGCATCCACAAGGAGCAGGGCAGCAACCTCGGCGGCGTCCATCTGGAGCTAACGGGCGACGCCGTGACCGAGTGCCTGGGCGGTAGCGAGGGTCTCGCCGAGGACGACTTGTCCACAAACTATACCTCCTTCTGCGACCCGCGTCTCAACGAGAAGCAAGCCCTAGAGTTGGCTTTCCTCGTTGCCGACCACTTCTCTCAGGAACAAAAGATGACTTTGGCATAGGCCTGGGGGAAAAAGGACTAGGCGCAATGTACTGCGGCACGCGGAACAGCCGAGCTTGTCAATTCGGCTGGTGTGGCTATATGTGGTTTTCTTCTAGACGAGCAATGCGTGACGCAGTAGAAGGGTGGGATTCGAGTGGTGGCAGGACCAGCTGTCGCCCATGGGTGGAGATTCAATGATTGATCTGACTGCCGAATCCGCGTCTTCATCTCATGAAACATCGACTGTTCATTGATGACTTTTGGAGCTGATGAAACGTGGCAATAGCCTGTTCTCTTACGAGGGCATAGGGGCTTAGGCTCGATCCAGCGACCGCGACAAGCGACTGTTCATGTTGTGCGCGTAGTCATGCCGATATCAAAACAGGTCAACATCACAATCACTCGAGATCGGACCAGAATAGTTTGATGCCCACTGTCTCTTCAATGAAGAACCCGTCTCCATCCATGTTGTCTTTTCACCGTTTGTTCTAGTCCGACGCCGAGCACAACGTATTTCATTCAGGTAACCTACCTGCTGCAGTGCTTCGGACCAAGGCCACAATCCCCTCTGCATCTGACTCGGTCGACGGTAGGCTCATGGCAGGAAAATCGTTTGGGCACCTTCAAAGGTATCCCCCTTATCCAGCTTCTGCCAACCCACCACACTACCAGCCTCAACGCAAACCATGTTCTTGTAGCCACTTTTTGGTGTGAAATCGGCCATGCCTCCCGATTTCTCCGCCGACGGGTTCCAAACGACGACTTGGTCCCAGTTGTCTCTCAACATGCGGAACCGCGGGTTGCCGCCATCGGAGACGATGACCGGGTACTTGGGTCCCTTGGCCGGAGTGTAGACGCTGTCCACCTCGCCAGAGAAGGTCACAGGTGTAGAAGACGTCTTGGACTTGGCGCTGTCTACCTTGTCGATGTAGGTAGAGTCTTCGAGGCCCTCAATGCGCACGGAGGAGATGTCCTTATTCGATAGTCAGCAGATTTCTTCATGTAGGCAGAGGGGGTCGCGGTTTTCGTACATTTACTCTGAGGTAGGTGTGTAGCAAGGTCTGGATTTCGAATGCCTCATCACCTTCATTGGAGACAACAAGCGTCGTAGTCAGGCTCTCACGATCTAGAGCAACGCTATATAGCAGGCCAAATTTATAAGGCCACAGGGCACGGGTGGCAGAGTCGAGGTTATCGGAAGAGAGGCCAAAGTCGAGTTTGACGCTTGAGCTGGAGCCTTCGCTTGTGGACTTTCCAAGAAACTCCCATCGCGCGGTGCGGGCGAGGCCATGCTGGGGAAGCTTCGAGGTGGCCTCGTGACTGGAATTGGGAGGACCGAACAACTAGAGCGAGGTATTTGGAGTATGATTAGCCAAGATTCGACGAGGGGTTTACTCGAGCCGAGGATACAACTGCAATTGGCCAGCACATACCGGAAAGACGATGGGGATACCTCCCCTGACACCCTTGGAGCCATCCAAGATGGCATTCTCGCTCACCCAGAGCTTCTCGTCGCCGGCGCCATCCTTCCAACTCAATACGGTGGCACCAAACAACAGGACCTCGACACTCTCGCCAGTGTGCAACACTGCCGTCACGCGGGAATTGTCATCGGAAATTGAAACCTGTGCTTGTGGGGGGAGACCTGGGGTCGAGGCAAGGGCCGAGGGCTTGTTTGGTCTGTCCACCATGGTGACCGGCTGAAGCTTTATCGGACTGGGACTTGTCACTGACTGGCTCTGGGTAAGCACCAAGGCGTCTAACGATTCGATGTGATGGCGGATTTGAGAGATTTGAGGATTCCGATGCCGCAATGGTTGGTGGTCGACGATGGACGGGAGGCTTGAGCGAGGTGGCGTCAACAAAGGTGACGTCGGCCGGACAGGGCGGAACAAGGACGAAAGAAGTAGAGGGTTTGACGAGTGGTCACTATCGCGCAAGAAACCGCCAAAAGCTGCCGGACTTTTCTATAATGAAGTGGATGATGACTGGGGCAGTTGGACACCAAGTTACGTGTACAGTGATTCTGGCAATGGCAAACGCTTGGAGGAGGGGGCACAAGGCAGCAAGAGCGGGTTTGGTCCAGAGTCGGGGGGAAGGAGTTGCCTGCTGCGGTCGGCATAGGACAGGCAGGAGGATGGCGGGGTAGCTCCCGACCTAATCGCGATACATGCGATACCCGAGACCGACTTCATCGTCATTCTTGGGCGCTCGCGGAGAAGAGGGGCGAGCAAGCCATGCCACCTTACCCCTCATCTGGGTTGCGGACAGGGTACAAGTTGCCTGCATGTACTCTCTGTTTCAGCGCGCAGTCGAATCGCTGGTATAAATCATACCTTACTCATGAGGTACAAGGTAAATACTTTTTCGACTACTTGCAACGGTTGCAGTCTCTCTCTCTCTCTCGGACCCCCGACTCGCAAATTCAATGCTCGTCTTTAACTCACGGACCCTCCTCACATTGCCAACCCGGCGACAATGGGATCATCAGCACTCGAGGCCTCGTGGTTGTAGACAGTGACAGAGCGAGCCGCGCTCCCGACACTTGCCAATTGCAGAGTTGCGCTTGGCCGAATCCATCACGACCCTTTGCCTTTGCAGGTTAACTTGAACCTTGCCATTGAGCCGCCAGTCCAGCTCAGAGCATTCTCCGGCACGGTTAGCTGCTGCTCTAGGTGGTCAACAGGGCGCCCACGGCGTTTGCGAAGCCTTTGGATCTGGTCAGGTTGCTCAATCGCAGCGCAAACGTCCTCGCCAACGTTGCCGAGACGACGCGGGGCTCATGAATGATCCTCGCTCTTGGTGAATTCATAACCTACACATGTCTCACCAATGTGTTTATGTCTGGGAATGGTTGTCTGCCTGTGGCAGTGCTGTCATTGGACTATCCGGCTCACACCCTTATATACCTGCGCCTCGAGCTCCTTGCTCAGCCCTATCCAACTAGTATGAGAAAATGACAGGGGGGTATATAGACGTTTTCTCTCCTCAATCCCATGATACTGCTCCATCAGCATCCAGGCATGAAAGATGAATCATCAGAGGGCCTCGGCTCTCCGGGCCACCATTTGATCCTTCACAATTATAGACACAAAAGGTACAGGAATATAACATGCTTCAGCATAGCTAGCCTACTGCTGCGCGCTGCGCTGCGTTTCTTCATCGGACTTGGTGAACATGCCGTGATTTCCCGCGCCGCTTAGGTCGCTGGTACTGCCGTGACGATGCTCCGCCACCGCCTTTTCGTACTCTTCTGGGGTGAGGAGCACCTCGCCATTCTTGCCGTACCGGCGGGGCTCAATCTCGGCTTGCTGGACAACAGTAAAGGCGCCCTTCCAGCCTGAAACCTTTTGGAAAATGCTGTCCATCTCTTCGAGCGATCGATATGCCGTCTCGGGAAAGAAGAAATAGACCGACGGGACCATGAAGGCGTTGATGATGGCGAAGACAATATACGTCTTGTACCCAATGTTCTGGAATGCGACGGGAGTTATCATGACGACCTATTTTCCATATTAGTGTGTTGAGTTTAAGCTTCAGTGGAAACGGACAAATCATACCAAAAAGTTGAAGATCCAGTTTGAGGAAGTCGAGAGAGCGTTTGCGGGGGCACGGGTGCGTAGCGGCGTGATCTCGGCCGGATAAAGCCAAGTCATGCCAAGCCATCCAATGGCGAAGAAAGTGTTGAAAACGAAGAGAAAGACGATGCCAGCAATCTGATAGGGTTTCTCCGACCTGGAATTTACGCCCGCCAGAATAGCCATTGTGATTGCCTGACCCGTAGCGCCAAAGAGCATCAGCTTTCGACGACCAACACGCTCAACAAGGAAAACGGCGGGCCAGGATGCGATGAAGTACTCTGTCCCGTTGAGCGCGGCAAGCAGGCGCGAGAGAAAGGGTGACATGCCAAGTTCGGAGTAAATCTTGGCGGCGTAATAAGTTATGAGGTTGATGCCAGAGATCTGCTGGAACATCTGATTGACGTAGGCAATGAGCGTGCGGTGTAACGTGCGATTTTTATCCCTCGCAAACAGCTCGGCGTACGTGCCCTTGCTCATCTCTGCGACAGTCTCTTTGATGACGGCAAGTTCGGTGTCTACGAACTTGTCCTTTTCGTCTACATCGGCAACGGCGGCAATGACAAGGCGGGCCTCCTCGTCACGTCCCTTGAGGATAAGCCAGCGCGGGGACTCGGGAAGGCCGAGGACGAATGCCAAGATGAAGAGACAGAAGGCGATTTGAAAGGCGAGGGGGAACCGCCAGGCCACAGAGCCGGGCGCAAATGACAAGCCGAGATCGACCCAGTAGGAAATCATGATGCCGCCGGTGATGAGGGCACCCTCAATCATGACGAGTTTGCCACGCTTGTGAGCGGAACACGTCTCAGATTGCCACATGGGCACTGTCGACGTGTTGCCGCCATTGCCAAGGCCGGTGATGATGCGTCCGATGATGAAGTGCTCGAGAGTGAATGCGGAGGCCTGAAGGGCAGCGCCAACGACCATGATGGCGGTGCCGAGGAAGATCATGCGGCGGCGGCCTAGCGGATTGCCAATGAAGATGGTGATGACGGCACCAATAAAACAGCCCAGGTTGTACGAGGCGACGGCGATGCCCTGATAGGTTGAGCGGTTGGACTGTAATGCATGGTTATCTGCGATGGCAGGGTCCCTGTCGTTGATGTCCGGGAATTGCTCCAGGAAGATGGGAAGAGTCAGGATTCCGCCCATGACACCCTGATCTGGGGAGACGTCAGCCAGCAAATCCAATGGGAGCCGAGGTCAAGGGACATCTTACCGTAACCAAAGAGGAGAAAATCACAGCCGGCGATTGCGCCAATAGCCCAGTTGAGGGCATTGCCCCGCAGGCCGTAGAACCTGCCCATGATGAGGGACTTGTTCGGGCACGTATCGACGAGCTTTGTTTCCTGCCTGTTCTGTCGACTTTGAGTCGTTTTCTTATCCGGCCTTGCCTTGGAGTGCGTCTTCCTCGATACTTCGGCCAATGCCGACGTGATCACTCAAAGGCCAATTCAACAGGCGACGATCTCGACTGTTGGCTCGCGTGCTAACGAGAACGGTAACGGTCCCATCGAATGCGGAAGCATGGGAGGATGAAGGAGGCGGACGGACGGGTCGGGGACGGGGAAAGACATCGATGTCCAGGGGCTCTTATAAGTTTTGCATCGGCCTTTGCCAAGTCACGGCTAGGAGAAGGATGGGATGGTGAGCCGTCAATCGTGGCCGGCAAGCAAGCATGTACCTCTGACCCAAGGGAGGTCGCCCGCCCGCGAATTGTGTACAAAACAAGCGTCTCTCTGCTCATGGCTACTAAGGCCATGATGTGATGAAGAGGCAATTAGACCCGTCGAGGTACCTCCCTTGGGGGTGTGAGCGGCCCACCAACGGGCCCTTTTAGCGCGCGAGGCACTGAGGGTGGGCCACCGAGACACATGTCAGGCAGGTTCCAGGCGACGGGAGCCGCACGAAGGTAGCGCGGATATTTACTTTTATAAACTACTTTACCCTAGCTAAGCTATAAAGTATCTTTTTAATAAGTAAAAGTAAGTACTAATCTTACTTAGTAACCTTATTAAGCGCTTAGTAGTTAATATAAAATCTCTATTTACTATTAAGCTTCTTCGTAAGTAAGACTAGGGCTACTTATTAAAGCAGGTTATAGTAGAAGGTATATTAAAGGGTAGGAAAATAGCCTATTTAGGTAGGCTATAGTAGGCAGGAGAGCTCTATATAAAATAGAGGGAAAAATCACGATTAGAATAGTAGTCTTTACGTGTAAATTAGTTGAAAGATAAGTAAGTTATTAAGATATTTGTGTTAATAATCTATCTAAACTATCTAGGGAGAAGCGTCTATACTTATAGCTAAATATCTTAAGAACTAGGCTACTTACAGGTCCGGGAGGACTAGTATATAAAAGCGCTAAAAAAGTAGGTACTAGGTATATTATTAGTTAATTTTTTTATATCTCTATTTCCGAGTTATTTAACTTTATATCGTTAAGGTTCGCGCGGAAGTAGCCTATACGGTCTAACTATATAACTATTCTACTCGTATTACCTAACCTAGAAGATACTACTACTTACCGTAATTTAGCTATATACTTCCTAAATAGGAACTAGTATATATAGTATAGAGTAAACGACGCTAATTTTTCCTAGATATTTTATAACCCTAATATATAACCCTAACCCTAGTAAATCTAGGTTTAAATGTTAAAAGTCCGTATTATAAGTTCTTATATAGCTAAGAGGATTAGGAAAGATATATATCTATATAGAAGCTTTTTATAGAAAATTTATAGTATGCTTATATAAGCATATATCTCAATATAACTTTACTAGCTTTTATAGTTTATTATTTTACATACTTCTTAAAGGAGAGCTTCTTATCGAATTAAACGCTTAGCTCGCGGATAGAGTCCGCTATATATATTTTAGTCTCTCTATAAAAAGCTACCGCTTGGCACCCAAGAGCACGCTCGCCGGTACATCGGAGGCGGGTACAGCGCGGTCGAGTGGAGGGGCGGGGTGGGCTCGAGGTACCCGAGCGCCGGGTGTTGCTTGCTGTCTCGCTGCCGCCCACGCCGCTGCCCATGCCGCTTGGCCCACGCCGGCCTAGGCCCACCAGATGCTCAGAGTGAGAGGGGCGATGTTGTTTTTTGAAACTTTGGGGGCGGTGGCGTCCCCACACAGCTTTGCTTGATTGCCACGGAGCCTGGCTTTGTTCCCTCGGGCGTGGATTTGTGCGCTGCACTGGTGTCCCCGTCAGCATCGCACATGCTGGTGCGCCGTCGTGAAGAAACGCCGCGTTTCCTTTCGACAGCTGCCTGCAGTACTTCGTACGCATGTGCGATTGGTGGACAAGGGGCCCTTGAGGAAGTGCGGTGAAGATAGAAAATCAGGTGCTACGGTGCGAGGCTCCCGATTCTTTTGCTGGATCAGTGTAATGTGCCTCTAGGTGTGTAGCTCGTACCTGTGTGAAGTGTCGACAGTCCCTTGTCCCTGCCCGGTGACGTGCGCCGGATCCTCAAAGCAAGATCGGACTATCTGCACAGGAAGGTACAGAGCTGCATCGTACCTGCCTACGAACCCAACATTTTCGCCCGGGCAGCAGCAACAACTCGCACCTTGGGTGCTGGAGCTGGCATGAATCCACTGCTCATTGCGTGCACACGGTTACGCGCAGCATCTACCTCAGCACACTGTACGAATGCCTCGGCAGTAGGACATCCGATTCACCGTTGTCCCTGCCAGAAGAGGCGCGCTCTCTTGGCTGCAGAACCCCGCTGGCCCGCCCTGCCGCCACCACCCGCCTCCATTCGTGGAGTGCCTCGACTTCGTACATGCATGTTCTATGTCGCTGGACCTGGTGAGCTCGTGAGCCAACAAATGCGACAAGCTGATTGCCCCTCTAGCATGAATGGCGATGCTGCGTGCAACACCAACGCTCGGGTTACATTGGGCTCTCTGTTCTCCGAGACCTTTTGCTGCACCTGCAAGACTTGGCCTCGTGCCAGCAGAAGGCGCATCGACAGCTGCATCCACTACCCTAGACCATTGCAGCCAGATCCAGATCGAGCTGCGGGAAAACAAAGAAATGGCAGCTCCATTTCCTCTTGGCGAGGAGAACGCCGACGTCATGTCATGAAAAGAAAAGAGGTGGGCAGAGATGGGGGCAGGATCCAAGGATATGGCCTGAAGCCCAGTTCATATTTTTTTCGAACAAGGGACAATCTCCCCACAACCACGTTCGGCCTAATGAGGTGGGTAAAATCTGCACCTCTCGCATACTGTACGTTGGACGCGGTACGAAGTACAACACTCATTCGGATTTATTGGGCGCATGCATAGAGTCGAGGGTCCGCAGACAAACACTCTGGGACTGCACTCCGGGATGGAGGAGTCCACGGGACGCCGAACAAAGATTGGCACACGTCATTGCGTGTCAAGACGTTGGATTCGAGCATCAAGGGGGAATTATCGTCCTCGTTCCTTGCTCTCCGCACGATATCCTGGTGAGAGGGTCAATCAGACTTTTTCGCGGTAGGCTTGCACGGTGGCGGGTTGCGGCCATGTAGGCTGACGTGACGAGGGTCTCGTCGGAAGGAGGGGCGCAGCGCAGTATTGTGTCTCTTTGCTCCCCCGCCAGATGCCAGGTTACGAGTTGCGACGAGTCTCGTGCATGCCGCCGTTCGCAAAAATGGCGAGCTGAATCAAGTGGGCGAGTAGGTGGCTGTCGGTGAATGGCAGTCTGATGGCCATGGTGGCGCGCGAGGCGGGCAATCCGGTTCCCGCCTGCTCGTCCTTCTTCACCTCCAGAACCTGGCCGTGCCCTCGGTGAACCTCTCGAACTCCGTCACTGTCCGCGGATGTGCAGGCACCGATGCAGGTTACAGACAAGAAAAGAGCCGACACGAGGCATCCCCATGTGCACGTGTGCCGCAAGTCCGGGCAAATGCATGTTACAAATTACAAACCCGTACGCCCGCGGTTGGCTTGTGGACGATCTGACTTTAATCGCCCCCTCTCCCTCTGCACATACGAAGTTCAGTGTGCACATATGTGCAGTGTAGGCAAATGCACTCGCGCCGAACCAATGAACCAACAGACTTTTAGACTATTTTCCTACTATATTGTCCGTCTTCACCTCGAAAACTGCCGATGCATGCCCCGGAGGAGGACTGGAATCCCAGCAACGGCAGGTGCCACCTTGTCAGTGTCACCAACAGCCAAAGTGCGTGCGTGGTACCTTACCGTACAGCGACTGTATGTGGCGGCCGTACTTCGTACTCCGTACATGTACAGAGGTACACATTGATGCCCCGCAGACCTCTCCCAGGTCGCTGCTTCCTCCGCACGCAGCAGCCGACACATTGCTTGCCGATTCTTTTGAGCTGCTGCATCGAAACAGCGCAGGCTCCCGCCCTTGGCGCTCGCTAGGTACTGTCTCTCTCACTCGACTTAACAATTGATTCCATCCATGCCGTTTCACCCGCACAAGCCGCTCTCCAAAGAGACAAGGAACCCCCTCCGGCAGCGGCCGAAAAAGCCCACCCGGCATGTATCACTGCATCACACATTTCGCATCAACGATTCCATCAAGGACAGCGTCGCTCTCCATCTTCACCCCCTCCTACGATGCAACGGACCCTTTGCCAATTTGCGAGATTCATAACATGAACAGTCCCGCCGATGGCAGCCGCGCTTCCTGCTCTTTATTTCCTCTTGACGTCATTATAGAGGGGAACCGCCCCTCTGCATCGCCCGTCGACTCGGCCTATTCGACCAAATCCAGTACACAGGACCCCGTTTCCGCCAAGCATGACACGGTCAAAGAGATCAAACGCTCCACCGTCAGACTCGGTGTAGAGGATCCTTTTGCTGCAACTTGCAAGAGAGATGCTCACATGTACTGTATGCATGTACCTACCTTGCTGCTTCTCTGCGGTACCTGGGCACCAAGTATCTCCACCTGGCCATTGAGATAGGCACCAACATCCCGACGGGCCTCGATGGAGCGCGACCAACAACACCATCTCGAGTCCCTTCCTTCTTTGCCACTCTTGCGTCCAATTCCGGCAGCGAAACCCTTTAGCCTCTGCGCTAGAGATCCCAAGCTCGAAGACTCGAATCAATTGAGCCGCCTCGCCCTTCTACGCGTGATCCTTCGGAACTCCGCAATAGGCAACGCCGAGCAGCAAACACTTCTCGCCTGCACACCCACTCAATGCCAACCGCCTCGAGAGCTACTGTACAGAGGTATGAGAACATGCACACATTTGAGACTGACTGGACCTGGCTGCACGCGACCGCGCATCAACCGTCGGACGTGCTGCTTCATTGGCCTGCTTTCATTTCCAAAGCGCTAACCATCTGGGTCCTTGCCGAACCCGCCACCGTCGTCTCTCCACATGGCGCCCGAGCAAAGGCCCCCACGGACACACCGTCCACTAACAGACGAGCCTACAGGTATCCTCTTTGCCTTTATTTCCGACCTCTGGCCAGCTCGTGCATTAGCCTTGAACTTCAAACTCCGTCTCGTCTTTAACCGACTCCTCCAGACGACGTTGCATCACGTCTTTTGAGAAATCAAGGTGAGGTCCAAGCAAGCATGCAGTCACGCAGATGAGATTAAATTGTATCTCGTCCATGTCCATGTCCATGAGCCCTATGTCCTTCATGCATGTCATACAGAGTGCCTTGTACTACTGCTCGCGTTCCCATGCCAAGGCTACATACTGAGTACAGAAATAGAAGACGAGAATCGCTCGTCACACATCAACCAATACCCCGTTCCCATGCAGAACCCGAACCCGAACGCCAATAATGCAATATACAAACAGTAAGCAAGATCCGCTTGCTCCGAGTTTACATCATTTCCCAGTCTTTCCCTCCCTCCCTCGCCTTTCCGCCTCGTAAAGTTCTCGCTTGATGTCGATCAAGACGTCCTCCAGCTCGTACATCTCGTCTCGGGTGAGCGCCGCCGTCTGCAGCTGCTCGAGCCCGCTCCGCAGCGTATCCAAGATGGTCGATTCTGCTTCCGTCTCGGTAGATGGCCCTCCACGTGGCTGTCCCCTGGCTGGGCTTGCCACCGTTACATTCGATGCGTCGTCGAGCTTCTGCGATCCCTGCTTCGTCGCACGACGAGTTACCCTCTTGGGCGCCTCTTGTGTCTCCTCGCTTTGCTGTGACGCCGCGAATGACTCATTGACGAGCTGCGAAGTCACTTCTTCGTCTGTGTCTCCGGCCTCGACTGCCGCACCGCGCCGCGCCTCAACCTTCTCGCCATTGTCTGGCGACGCAACCGCCTCAGCTTCCCACGAGTTGCTCACTCGCGACTTGCGCTTCCGCGAGCTCCTTCTCATTTCGAGTCCGCCGCTCGGCGAGGCATCTCGACGAACGAGAGGGGCGGGAGATGCCGCAACAGGAGTCTCGTCGGGTTGGTCCGTGACCTCTGGCTCCGCGGACCGTTTTCGTTTGCTGCGACCTTCCGATTGTCGCGCACCGCCCCTCTTCCTCTTGCGCCTCGAACCGCCTTCGAGCTTGAGGTTGACAATTTCGGACGGCGTCGACGGCATGGCCAAGGAGGCCAGCCTGCGCGACTCTCTCCGCGTCGTAGGGCCTCGTGGTGTGTCTGGCAGGGCGAGGATGCACTCCTCGGGCTGTCTCTCTGCGATGCTATTCTTGCTAGGACTGTCACCTCCTTCAGACGCCGATATTTCGTGACGCCGCGACTCGAGTTCGATGACCAAGTCTGTAGCAGCCCTCCCCTTTGTGCCGTTATCGTCAGCAATGGAGTCTCTCTCATTGTTTGCAGGTGCTTCAATGACATCGTGTGACTCGTGAATAGAAGAGGGAGTAAGTTCTGGACTACTCCTGGCATCGACAAACACGTTTTTATGGTGCCTGGGCGCTGGCTGTCTCTTGTTACGAGAAGACACTCGGGGCTGACGGGACGGCGTGGTAGGTGTTGCATCGACTGCAGAAAGGGTGGTCAAATCCGGAACTTGACTGCCAGCCATGCTCTTGTCGTCATCCGTGATGCTAGAGGGGATCACTCTGGCTTCCTGCTCTCTCATTGCAGCTCGCTTCTGTCTCCTCGTCCTGGTACGTGTCCTCGGAGGAGACGATCGACTCCTGACGACTGGTGAGACGGGTGCAGAATCAGTAAAAGTCTGCTGCGTCTTGGCCACCGGGGACCCGGCTGGCGACGAGAATTCCCAGTTCTCCAGGGAAGTGCTAATCCTTGATCGAGACTGGATTTCGGACAGCAAGGGGTAAGGCCGCGGGACAGGAGGAGATGATGGCGGATCATTGACATCATCTATGGGCAACATCTGTCCGCGTCGAGGTGTCGGAGTAGATCGAACCATGTCGTCGAAGGAGGTATCTCGCTTTGGTGTAGTGTCTCTGGTCGCTGCGATTCCAGGTAACGGCTCCTCTGGGATCCCTTGAATATCGGACACTCCATGTTCCGGTAGATCTTGACTGTCGGTCTGCAATTCCGAGTAAGACGGCGTGTTGTTCTGCTGTCTAGCGCGAACCTCCTTCTGACGGGCTGTCAAATGCTGAGATTCGTCCTTAGGAGAGGAGGAAGGCGCAATGACGGTGAATTGCAATTGAGAATTTTCGTGTCGGAGGCGAGACTTGCTTGTCCTCTTAGGCAATCTGTCCGAAACCTCCGGCGTTGAAGCTAACTTTCTTTTCTTATCTGGAGATCGCTTAGATACGGAGGAGGAAGCTGCGGTAGCTGCGACTACGGTCGATTCGTGGTTCGGGGTCGCCGAGGAGAGGACGACGAGGCTACTACTCTCCAGAAGCCCGTCCGCAGGCGACGGCTGCGCATCCCAATTGGTGTTGGAGGATTCGGTCCCAGGAATCGATAGGTTCAGCTTCGTTTGTAGGGATAAGATGACGGATCTGAAGCTGTCAGAGCATTCCAGAGCTTTCTTGTCCACCATGAGAGCGTTCCAAGTTTCGGCGGTCCTGTTGACGATGAAATCGTGTTTGCTCTTAAACGCATTGAGAAGAAGAGGCTCAATGGGATCAAGGTTCTTCCTCTCAAGTCGCTCTAGGGCAGCGAGTTCTTTGCAGACACATTGCCATGTTTGCCGCACCTAGAATCGTCAGAATTTGGTCACATGATCCATCAGGTTCTACTTACAGCTTCGAGGATTGAGGTCTTGTCAGCCTGCTTAAGCTGGCGTTCCTCATCCTGAACCCACGGGCCGAGGCCAGGCTGCATCTTGGATAGTAGTCGAATCACACCCTGACTTATGCATCGTTCGATAAACGAGCAGACGGATTTGACGAAAGCTGCCGTCTCAGGCTGGGTCTCAAGCGCAGGGAAATTGTCGTAAAGTATTTTCATGGTGTCGTTTATGAGCTTGTAGAGATTGTCAAAGGGATCCGATCCAGATGCTTTTGCAGCCACAGGGGGTGCTCCCCACAATCGGAAGCGAGCAATCTCCAGAGCCTTCCGGTCACGCGGCAAAACGGCAGAGTTAAGGAGCATCTCTAACGTCCGTAGAGATGAGGCGGGCGGCAAAGCACGATTGCTCATCGAGTGTTCGTATATGGCCTTGGCGAGGGGCTCGACGACCACGAGGGCGCGGCCGGCGTCGCCAAATTCTCCAGATACATCTGCAGATACACGATCAAAAATGGTTGACCACTGAGCAGCAGGCAAAGACGGATGGCTCGTCAGGCCACGCTCGAGAATAGATACCAGCTCTCGATACTGAGGCCCTAGAAGCCTGTCATTGCCTGCCACTCCAGAGCCGGGCGCGACGAATGGCTTATCGATGCTCAGCTGCATGTTCTCGGCAGCCAATAGCCACGGCCCATAGGGTGAAAGAGCGTTTCGCGGAAGGAGGTGAATCAGTTCACGAGCCAATACAGAACGGGATTGGCTGTTGCGGCTCTTGAAGAATGGCTCAAAAACCGACTGAAACGTGTTGGCGAGTTCCTCGTTGTCAGCACAGCCAGGAGGGATGCAGGACAAGGTCAGGAAGACGTGCTGTAGAGGCGTACGCAGAGTCCCTTGAGACCCTGGCACCCTTCCGGAGATCGGCAGGGTACCTTTGGTAACTTCAGACTTGCCCGGCGTATCCAAACATATCTTTTTCTCCATGAAGGGAAGAACACCGAGCCTGTCAGCAAGCAACTGAACGAGATTCTGTACACTAGGCAAGAATTTGACGTGGGCTGAGGCTTCAAGGCCATCAAGGCCTTTCGACCAGACACTGTTCAACAGCGTGAGGCTGCAGGCGATGAACTTTGTGGTGTCCTCGGACACCTTGATGTCCTTGGCCGAGGCGGCGGCGACGGAACCAACGAGGGCTTGCCACAGCCGGTAGACCAAGCTGTCCCTGTTGGCCAAGTCGGCCAGCTTCCTTTGGAGGATAGGCTCGACAACCTTGAAGACCTTGTCACAGTTTCGGCGAACCCATTTGCAATCTATGGGCAGAAGCTCCTCGGGAATGAGCGGCGTGTTGTCCATGATGCGATCTGGGTTTCGAGACGGGCGGGGGGTAGAGATATCCAGTAGCCCGGCCAAGATCCGCGCTGCCTGCATTAAACCGTCATTAGGTGCCTCTGGAGAACCCTCGATGTCAATAAGCTGCGTTACAATGGGTTCGATAGCCCCGTCCCAAATGAGGTCCGCAGAGAATTTCTGATCACCCTGGGCGATGGCATGGTAGTAAATGCTGCAAACGCTTCCAAGGACAATGCGCCGTAGCTTGAAAGCCTCTTCCTGGACCCGGGGGTTGATTTTCCTCTTTAGTTGCGTCTTGAGAGGGTCGCAAAGCGACTTGAGAATCGCAGGGCTTGCTTGCCCGTCGATGATGGAGAGGCAAATGTATCGGTTCCAAGCGTAGTTTACCTCCCGCTTCGTGGCTACGTCGCTTTTGTTGAAGCAAGCTTGTACGAGCGTAAACCAGGGGTTGTAGTATTCCCACCGCTCCAGGGGACATCGGAGCAGAAGGATCACAACGCTCCAAATTTGCGGGACAGTATGGGCAACTTGTTTTTCGTTGAGCATTTGCTTTAATCGACCAATATAATGGCTGATGTAGGTCTCGTCGCCATTGCTGGCCCGCAAAATGTCGGCTGCTCTGCGAAGGAATTGCTTGTCAGTTCGCAGCGCAAAACCAGCCTCGGTGCCGAGACTGATAGCCTGAGCTCGGATGTCCTTGACGGAGCTCAGCATGTCTGTAAGCATGTCCTTGAGCCAGTCGGATTGAGCAATCATGGAATTACGAGCCTGTCTGACGAGTCGTTTGTAAATGTGAAGACGGCTCATTATTATGCTCTTTCCCTGCAGATGTTCCTCAATTCTGTGAAGAGCGACGAGTAATCGGCCAACGCGGTCTGGCGTCATGACTTTGGGCGAAAAGTTTTGAAAGGCAACGACCTGCATCAAATGACGAACGACATCTTTGGGCATGGCAGGATCCTCAAAAGACCGAATGGCATGGTCGATGAGGAAGACGCCAAAATCGGAGGTGATGGTAGAGGCGATTGCTTGAAAGTGAAGGAATATGGCGAGGAGATTGAGAGCGTGGTTGACGAGGGAGCTATCGAGAGCACCAGTGCTGGTGCGAGACGTGACATCGCGCTGGATAAACTGCATGAAAAGGCCCATCTTATTCTGCAATGCCACGCGGTCGGGGAGGTTATTGGACGCCTTGAGAGCCCTGGCGAGCATCATGTAGGCGTCCAACCTCAAGTCCCGGTCGGACCCAGCGAGCTGCTTGATGGTTGATTCGAGCATTTCGATCAAGTTGGGCTGTGCTATAGTGCCATCGAGATGCGTGCCCAAGGACGAGGCCAGCGAGCTCGGGGACGGAGAGGGCTTCAAGATGCCCTTGACGGGTTTGGAGGAGGCGGAGGAGGGCGTAGAGAGAGGATGCGACCTGGCTTCAAGATAGTCTGGAGGGTCTTTGTAGTCGGTATGGCTGGACCACTCGACTCGCTTGCGCACGCGGTTGGAGCTCGGGTTGGAGCCGGTGACGGCGGAGACGGGCGAGTGGACGTTTGGGGGCGTCTGCAGGCTCTCGAGAGGATCAAAGGATTGCGATTTGCCGAGGACAGATCTGAGGGAGACGTCGACGTCGTGGCTAGCCTCCCGGGGAGGCGTTGGCGGGCGGGCGGGAAGAGAGGTGAGGACGTGTATCGCGGGTACGGCCGGCGTTGCTACTGAAGATGCCATGGCTGCTCGCCCTGGCAGCGCAGGCGATCTTCTAGACAGCGAGAGTGGTGGCCAGCGATTGGGCGCGGTAGCATCGGGAAAGCCAAAGGATGCGACGAAAGCTGGCTGAGTGTTGACGATAATGGGCAAGTTCACCGCCCATTAGCCATCCCTGACGAATGCGAATTCCGTACAGCCGCCAAGGGAGTAGAGATGGCTTTCGGGAAGTCAGTCTTTGACGGGTTAGGAGACGGGCGCTTTTTTCTTGTCCCGTCCTGACAGGCCCAATTTCCACTAAACGCGATCGCGAGACACGTTTGACGCGTCTATTTGGCGCTGACAGGGGGCGACCAAGCCCTGGGCGTCCAATGACCCTTGGCGTACGCGCAACGGGACTCGGGTTGATCCGCTGAGGCCTTTTTTTGCGGAGGGTTGGGGCAGAAGGGGGGCCACTGCCTAGTGCGGTGCCCGGGGTCTGTCTCTAGGTAGGTACCTAGGTACCTAGGTACCTACATACCTTACTGTACGTACCTAGGTACTGTACGAGCCCGCGATGCACGTACTTTACCGCGCCGTACTGTACGTGCGCCATCGCCTCCCATATCTCGTCCCTGCCGCAAGCTCACTCAAGTGTACGAAGTAAGTTGGAGCTGGCTTCGTGTTGCTCCGCGACCCACGCGTGGTGCAAGCTGGGGCTACCTACACTGAAATGTCTCGGCCTGTTTCGACCATTGGGCCTCGGACGTTATGCCGCAGGTCAATCGTTTGCGTCCGACACCGGGCATACGTACGAACCTTGCGTTGTCCGTCCGAGATGACTTATTGAAGGCAGGGCCGACAACTTGATCTTGACGGAAACATCGAGAGATATCCGTGCCCCGTCCATTTTATATCAGTGATTCTTGAACCATGGCTCTTGGTCATAGGTAGGTAGTCTAATATACATCCGACTGCGGATTCGTGCCTTTCGGCTCGGCCAATGAGTTCGTCTGAGCCAGCCCCATGCGCGACGGGCATCGTCATCGTGTTAGAGCTTCGCCTTTGCTGGTCTGAAGCCGCATCCCAGGGGCTTCGAGGTACTTTAATCGCACAATCCTCACAGAGTCACCTCGAGCATGTCTCCCTCCAAAACGCCAAACCAACTCCGAGTTCAGGTATCTCGTACAAAAGAAGCATCTGTTTGGCTTGCTGCTTCATCTTCCCGACAGCGCTTGGTTCCAGTTTTGCCACGACTGGCGCTTCCCGGGCGGCATGCATTTGACCTTGGCAGGAGGCGTCGTTTTCCAGTCGATGCTGTCGTCATTGGGGTCTTGCTTCGAAACTAGGTCCGACACGAACCCCTTTGCCTCTTTAATCTCCCTTGCCTTATCAATCGAGTTTCCAAGGCTGACAGTGGGCACCACAGCAATTCTGCCATGTCCGCCGAACCATAAATCTTTGCAGAACAGATGCGTCTCGGGATGCTTGCATTCGTCGGGAGTGTCCTTGGGTGCGCGGAACCTCAGACCGTCGAGCAAGGGCTTTGCCGCAAATGCCGCGACCCCGTTCCAACACGAAAACACTTGGAAAGGCCGGCCGGACATGAAGCGAGCTTGCGTTTCTTTGGCGTTTGCGAAAAGCTTGGCGGCTGTCTTTGGGCTCCCGTCAGTGGAAGCTTCGTAGAACGAGTCTCCATCCATGCTTCGAGCCGTCCAAATGTCTCGAAAGGTGGCGTTCAGGCCGCCCTGTTTCCAATCCATGCCGCAAGTCATATCGGCGCCCAGATTCATGCGCTGAAGGGTCAGCTCGAGAATATCTTCCGTGCAGATCGCCACATCGTCGAGGAAGATGACGGTTGCGTTCTCGTGGGCGCGAGCCGGGTCGCTGTACAGGGGCCGCAAGGCTTCGTTGCGAAACTCTGCGAGCCGAGCAGTGCGGTTTGCAGCATTGGGCTCGAAAGATAGCGACGTCAAGTTGTAATTGATCCCCTGAGCTCGGAAGTATGGCCGAAGGGCTGCCAGGACGTCGTCTGTTCCATCTGCCGAGTCGCCGTCGACAATCGAGACAGCGCAGTGTCGGGGGCCGAGATGGCGTATAGCCTCGATAACACTGGCAATGAGGCGAGGCAATATGGGAAGACTTTGACGAACGTTGACAGCAAAGTAGTATCGGATCGCCTCGTCTTTGCGCCCAGAGACTTTAAGCGATTGGTATCTGGTACGATCCAATGCAGGGCATTTCATGTTTGGAATCTCAATATTGGTGGACTTTGTTTCCAGAATCGCGTCAAGGTAAGCGTCAATGCTAAGAGTAGGTGCTTTGTCTGCTGTCAAGGCCAGATGTCAGTAAGGGGCTGATGAGTTTGCAGGAATGGTCAATATGAAGCTACTTACCTTGGTCCAACATCTCTGAAAAGTACAGAGAGTCTGGAGACGCCCCTTGATCCCCATGCTTGCGATACGCGTTGAGGGCTGCACGGGATATGCGGTGGAGGCCATCCCGACCAAAGTAGAGGCTTCCTGCGAGGAGACCCAGAGAGATCAAGGAAGCGGCTGAAAGCAGCAGCAATGCTCTTGAACGCATCTCTATTGTCATCAAGAGGGCAAGCCGGCGGAAGAGGGACTCTGGCACGGGTATGCCAAAGTGAAGGAGTGAAAGAATGTCATATTCCCTCGCGAGAAAATGCGGCAGTCGCCCACGCGAGATGTACTGTAATGTTAGTTCGTGGGCGCATTCGAGCCAACTCCGCAATCTGCAGCACAATGGGCGACGATGAAGGATTTGGCCCCGGGCGAATCCACCGCATCCTGGTGAGAGTGGAGCGACTGCAATGCAACCCCATGCTGGCCACTGCAAAAAAAAAAAAAATTGAACACCAGGCAGGCGACTCGGTGACTGTTTTTGGGGGCCACTTTGTAAGATTGGATGCCTACCTACTTGATCGTATGTAATTACAGTACAGTACGTAAGTAGGTAGGCTGCGCGATGCAGTGAGCACAAAACGGTTTGCGCCATGGGACTTGTTTGCTGCACTATTCGAGACAATCATTGCTTGCCATCCACGTTCTTGGCGTGACTTTGGAGAAGTCATCTGGCCGTCTACTGCCTCCACTTTTGGCGAGGTATAAGCGAGGGTCGTATCGTAAATCTGCTCCATGGTACCTGTCCAGGTAGGTATGCTGTGCGACTTGAGATTTGCCCTGTACTATACAGCACCGAGTACAGTATGACGGGCAATTTTAAACGGCGATTGTAAGCCTATCTTCCCAACGGCGATTAGATACCCGCTTTTCAGGAAGTCGTCGAGGCTATGGTGCCTCGTACATATGTACACACTCGATACTCGAGGCTTCGGAAACGGGCAAGGCAACGGCCAGCCCTGCCTCGTGGTTAATCGTGGTTAACAGGCAAACCCAGACGTCACGCAGCGCCGCTGACATCAAATGATGAATCTGACTCGCATGCAGTTGGGCCGCCGAAGCGGAGAAACCCTGCAGCAACGAGATTTAAACACCTTCCCATTTCGGGCGTCGACAACTCGGACCTTCCACCATTCTGGTACATATGCTGGGTTGAGGCGACGTTAGGAAAGTGCATTGATTGGTTCACCTCGATAGGCAAGTCTCAGTTTAAGTTGTGCCTTCTAGGTATTGAAATCCATACCTAAATCGTGGACATCGGCAGGATGCTTCGGGATCCGGGACGGGAATCTACAGTTGGGTGGGGCAAACGGTGCATACGCCGGGGCAAGCCGGCCCCGTGCACACTCGAGGGACCCGATCTCCGAGCCCGCACAGTATCGAAGAGAATACCCTTCGTGATGCATGAAAGTAAAATACGCCAAGCTCACGTCAAACATTTAGGAAAGTGACCTTCCACGGACGAATGCCGTGGAGATTATCCTTGACGGCATGCCATACAGTGTCAAGTGCAATGAGGTAACGGAGATGCCTCCTTCCCTAGCCGTGGTCAGGTACGGACCTTTTCCCTCAACCTGTCCTTGACGATTACTGATGCGGCCACCGAAGAGATGAAAGGGAGACAAGAGGGAGAAATGCGCCCCGACAACCGATTATTGGATTCGACCGGCCTGCCAAGCGGAGTTGCCTTCTATATTTCGACTTGTATGGTGGGAGTTCAGCACAGTGTCTAATGACTGTGGTTGACGCCTTACCAAGTACTCGAGCACCAAATTACCCCCACACACTGTGCTCATTGCGCTTGCCCGCACGGGCCAACAGAACCGCACCTGCCCGGTGCTCCGGCCTTGCCTCCGTCAGTACAAGGTAACCATGGACGCGCCGCGCCGTCGCAGCTTCCGCGTTTGCCCATGTGAATAACTCTACTCCAGCATTAGTTTTCCGAACACGAAGCCTTGCCTGCATTCCCTCCAACAAGGCTCTTCGCAGCACGAACGTATCAAGTCCAACAACGCCTTTAGCTTCATCGAACGATTTCGTCTCCCCGCTTTTTCACATCGCATACAAGGCCAGCTTTGCTCAATGACTTCTTGGCTGCGAAGGAAGTGACGAGCCGATTCGCAAGCTTCTTCTAGCCTTTTCGCTCTTTGATCTTGCTCATCTTAGGAATCACCATCATGGCTGAGACGACAACAGCCGCCACAGGCCCAGGCAAGTTTGACAGTTGTCTGGACTCGGCATATTAGTCACTCATCATGTTCTGCAGCCAAGCTCAAGGCGGTGACAGACCTTGTCAACACGCTCACGGGGGATTTGGATTACATCACACTTCTCCCCGACGGTACGCCAGATTCACTCGGCGGTTCAAATTTAGCGCAAGGCATTGGCAAGCTGAAACCTACTACAGATCGAACAGAGGCCTTGGAGCAGCTCAAAATATACGGCAGAGACCCAAAAGATGCCGATCCAATCTTCACCAAAGATGTTCGTCCTACTACTAGCACCTTGAACAACTCAAATCTGACCTGCATGGATAGGGCATCTCTATGCTGCTGCGTCACGCCTTCTACAGTCCTTCTACAGAAACCGCCCGCGCCGCCCTCAGGGTCTTGGCAAACGCGATGCTGCTCAAGCCTGAAACCCGGCAAATGTTTGTCGATCTTGAATTTGCCCCCAGAGCTTGCAGCGAGCTCAAAGTCGACAATTGGGACAATGAGTTCCTCGTCTCGCGTATTCTTTTCTTCTCTACTTATGGAACTGATGTCGATCTGGTCAACCTTATCAAGAACCACCGCCTTGCCCATCATATCGTGGAAAACCTGCACCGGCATGCCAAGGCCCTTTCGAGCAAGTCAAAATCCAAGAGCGACCACATGGAGGATATGGCACTCGCGGAAACGCTCAAGCTCATGTTCAACGTGACGCACTATTGCAAAGATCAGGTCTCATCGTTCACATCTGCAATCCCTCACGTGGTCGCACTGCTATGGAAACAAGAGCCAAACCCCGTGAAGCCTCTTGATCCGCCTTTTGGTCCAATTGTCAATGCGCTTTTGAACCTCGATTACGACACCGACAAGAGCCGTGCTGCGCTATACCCCAAGAGCAATCTTACCAAGGTCTCTTCTCGACTAGTATCCCTATTGGACTTATCAATGAAAGCGTACAATGACAACGAGCTTGAAGCCATCGTCACACCATTGGTCGCCTTCCTCGGCAAGTTTTACGAGAATGCGCCGCCGGCGGTTCGACAACACTTGCAAGAGTCGTTACTTCCCTCTGCCGAAGATCGGCAGGCTGTCTTGGGGCGAGGGGAAACGCTTTCGGCGAGACTCTTGAAGAACTCTACTAATCCAGTGGCGCCTGCTTTGAGAGATGCAATTTCGCATCTCTTCTTCGACCTTTCCGGCAAGGATGCCTCGAAGTTTGTCGAGAACGTCGGTTACGGCTTCGCGTCTGGATTCTTGTTCCAAAACAACGTGCCTATTCCCGCATCCGCATCAGAAGCGTTTAGTACAGACGATCGTTCTGGCGCTCAAAAACTCGTGAACCCCATCACTGGCCAGTTTCTGGACAAGGAAGCTTCCGCTCAGGGCCCGGAAATGTCGCAAGAGGAAAAGGAACGAGAAGCCGAGCGGCTGTTTGTACTTTTTGAGCGGTAAGCACCTTCAGCTGTTTTCCGAAGCGCATAAGTTTACTGATGAACGCGACAATAGATTGAAAAGAACGGGCATCGTCGACATTGAGAATCCTGTCGAAAAGGCCGTACAGGAAGGGAAGTTCCGAGAACTGGGCGACGATGATGTGGAAGAGCTCGATTGAATGTCGCTATACTGCGAACCCATATCGAAATCTTTTTTGGACCTCTGGCTACGCAACAGCTGGACTTGTTACAGCGCCAAAGCAGCTGGTAGAAGCGAGTCTGTATTTCTTGAGACGAGGGACGGTTCTAAGACGCAGGAAGTGAGTAGATGCTGCGGCGGATGTACTGGAGAACAGCACTGAACTGGAGATACATCCTGCACTTTTCAGAAGTTCATGGCTGAACCGTGGTGCAAACGACTCTGGCACCAAGTGTTGATGGGAATCAGTCTGTGCTCAGCGAGAAGAGGGTAGACTTCATGCATAGCGAAGATAGTCTTTGGTGATGGGGGCGTGACAGCCAGCGTGCATATAATTATCGAGTCATGGACAAGAACGACAAGAGACGTAGAACTCGAGTTTTTATTGTCAAACTCTTCTCAGGCAAATTACAGTGGCGGCGTGTGACAGCTGGTGTCGACGTGTTGACAACTGCCAAAGACATTGCGAATTTTGCAGCGCACCTGTATGTGCGTTTTCAAATCTGTTCTGACCTCGCTCTTTTTTTCCTGCACTCACCGCACAACACGAATATAGGCGCTCTTCAGGACCAGCGACATTCTAGTTCGACAACCCTCATCGTCTAGCACTATTCACGCAGTTACGTCTTTCTGTTTAACCCTCCTAATTTGCTCCTTGCAATAACGCGTCGACGGCTTTGCCTCGGCGGCGAGCCTCTCGCGTGGGCCGTTTGCGCGCAGCAAGACTCTGCAGAGAGAACGTTTGGGTAGGAAACGCCATCATGCCACCGGCGAAGAAAACGTCCGTCTTCATCGGCCGCGAGATCATGGTGGATCGCGACGAGGTTGAGAGGTGAGTTCCCCGTGGTCGTCTCTGCGCGGAGCTGGTTTCAAGTGGCTGACGAGCGAGGCATCACAGCATTCGACCTAGCATCGAGCCAGAGGCAGAGCATCGGTCGGAATTCCGGCCCCTCTCCTGGGATGAAAACGTCAATTTTGAACAGGAAGGAAGCTTCGACGAGGCAAGAGAATCACCAAAAGTCAGCTGGGAGCAGATGAAGCAGGGCGTCAACAATCGACGCGAGAAGCCGGAAGAAGAGCAGTCGCAGGAGGAAGCGCTTCAGCCACTCCCAGCCAAGAGGAGCCGCGGAAGGCCGAGGCGTACCGAGCAGATGGGTTCTTTAATCAAGGCCCTCAAACCTCCTGCACATCCGCATCGTCGATCGAGCCGCATCAAAACCGCTGCTGCGCCGCCAGTGTCCAAGCCCGCGCCACGCCCATCACAGAAGCCACGAGGGCGCCCGGGCCGAAAACCAAAGGTGGCTGCTACGAGATCTGGCACTGGGGCGGGCAAAGAATGGGAGATTGAGCGCATCGTCGACTCGCGCATCGATGCGGCAACGTTGGAGCAGCACTTTTACCTTGTCAAGTGGAAGGGATGGGCCGAGAAGCACAATACGTGGGAGCCCAAGAAGAACCTGGCAAATTGCTCGGCGGCCATTGTGGCGTACGAGAAGGCCGCGTAGCTATTCTTGCTGGGGTTGCGAATTTTTCGAGGTGCTGAATATCAGTCATGGCTGGACAATGGCGGAGTTGAGGCATGAGGACGTAGCGACATCGGGCTCATCTAGTTGGTTGGCACAAAGATGATGGCCCAGGAGATGAATAGCGAAAGACATATCGTCGTTGAAAGTAGCTCTGATTCGTTACAGAACCTCCTGCAGCAGCGCCCGGGTACCGAGTAAGGTCCCAGCGAGAACCATGACACCCCGTGAAAAGTTCATCGTGATCCAAGTATCCAACAAACCGGACACGCGAGCGGCCGCCGCGGAATCACCCGTCTTGTTGCGAGCCGCCTGATGCAGATCGGTAATGGTGCGCTTCATGACCGTCAAGGTAAAGGGCACAATGGCGACGACGCAAGCGCCGGCGGCGGCGAAGCCAGTCCACCGGCCGCCACGGACCGACACGACGTAGGCAGCATAAGCGTATGACAGGGCGACGGCGACGGCGACCTTGGGCATGACCTTCTGGCCACGGGCGTAGAAGTCGACAAAGGTCGAGACGGTCGACTGCGGCGCGGCCTTGAACGAGGGCGCCGAGATGAGGGAGAAGGACATGATGGCGCCTGCGGAAGCCCCAAGGGATGTTTGAAGCGTCAGCCATCACGTCGCATGTGTATCAATGTTGGTAGGGTTGATGGTTTTCCACGTACCCGAGATCCACGCGGATCCGAGGATGCCGGTCGCGACGGCGACGAGGGGGGGTCCGGAGAGCATCATTGTCACGAAGAGTGAGGGTTGGCGATGGCGGGTGCGCTGGATGACGTGGAGGAGTTGAGGGATGACCGAATTGCTGACAGCGACAGTCGCAGTCTAATGAGGCCACCTGCTTCCTACAGGCTACCGAAGGTAAATCTCTCTCTTCCTCGGGGCCGACCGAGCAGGACGCGCTGCAAATCGACCCTCAAAGTTGTCTTTTGCCTATTCATTTCTTCAGCACCAAATTCTTAATCTGCATGTCGCATCTTGCATCTCAGACGTCACCTTTCGACCGATGGGAGTGCATCTGCAGGCGCTTCATCACAGCCAGCGCAACCGCGATGAGCCGAGATCCGAAAATGAGAGAGATGGAGATGATTGGGGGCGACATTGTTCTCCAAACTGGAAGCCGCTCGGTAGGTCAGCGTATATATCGGCAGTTGATCTAAGATGATCAGGTGGGGGCTTGCTTTCTCTTCTGTTTTCAGCCCTTCTAGATCTCGACTGAACAGTACTCAATTGACCTTGAAAAGCTGCCTTGTTCTCAGCATTTCTACCTCATCCATCCAAGCCGCCACTTTGAACATTTCGTACGAATACAGGTGGAGCCATCAAACAAGCCATCGGACACGGCGTCATCATTGACGCCCCCCTCACCGCTCACCTCAAGCGAACATAAAACGAGCCCTACGTCTATCAAGGTGAGCTGAACCGAGCGTTTCAGCGTGAGCCAGCTTGGACGAATTACTGCCCAGCGCCGTGGTGATGGAAGCAGCAGACGGCGCAATGCCGGTCATGCATGTGAGCAAACTGGACTCGGGCGGCAAACAGCGACGCCAAGTCATGCGCCGCAGCTCGGCATCTAGACATTGTCGACTCGTGGCATCACCAACTGCTGTGCAACAAGTGCAGTTTCCACTCTATTGCCTCTCCGCTTTCAGAATCGCCATCGCCGCGCCGTTCAGGCAGAGGGAACTGCAATGAGATCCCCCGAGACGTGGAAATGTCAGCTCTCTTGGCGTGCCGACCCGGGTCTATTGCCGCTGTCCGGTAGAGTAACATGCTGAACAACGGTGGCTTGCCTCCCAATCTGCTTCGAGAACGGGATTGCCAATATCATTGGCTCTTTGAGGAACATTGCAGACAGCGGCCGTCGCAATCATGATCGCGGCCTACATAGGTTTCACGAGTCTGACTTTGCGAGCTCGAATGCCAAATTAGCTTTGTGGCAAGCCAATCCGCCTTTTGGAAGCCCACGACTCCTTCTGCTCGTATCCGGCCGGCTAAGCGACTTTGCCTTGTAGGTATAGAAGTTCGACGGCATCTCACGAAGGCAGAATATTGCCTCAATCTTCACGTTGAACGCAGGTCCGGTCTCGAGGTTCCCGGGAAATCCTCCGTTGTCTGAATGCCACCAGCCCCAGGACACGGTCATCATTTGCGAGGCAGCACCCTCTCTGTTATGCTGTATTGTTCGAGTCACCTCGCCCGCCAAGACAAGCGAGCCTCAGCGAGGAAGCAAGCGCCGAGCGGCTGTTGCCTGGCCCGCAGCTGCTTCACTGCATAACGAGAAAGGGTACCGTGTTGAGTTCTGCACGCAACATCACAGAATAGGCTATGGTTATTTCTCCATCGAGTGACTGTCTACGTCGCACCTTGATGCGGTGTGCTGCGGAAACTGGCTGCTTTCCCGACTTGGAACACGGGACTTGTGCCACAAGAAAGCCATGTTGTGTCCAGGATCGACAGTCAATTATCCAACAAAGGCTCGCAAAAGCACGGCTCGCGCTGTGCCTCGTTTAACCGCCTCAAAAGCCCAATGGGAGCGGGTTCCCGAGGCAAGCCATCTGCAAGCCGCTTCTCTTGCGGTTGAGACAACGATAATCCTGCCGCGGCCGAAGTCATCTATGCCGGCGAACGATGCCTCCCTCCTAGGTCAAATTGGGTGTTTTCTGCCTCGGCAGTTACTACTCGGACGGATCTTCCAGTGGATGGATAATGCCACTCGTGATGACGACGGTCTCTCACGCCACAAGAGCATAAACAAGCCAGAATCAGATCTATGGTAGGTCCAGATACTCATTCAAACCCCCGGCAAAAACCAAACAGACGCTGCTTCTTTTCTCGGCGGTGTGGCGAACGTGACTGCGGGATTGGTTGAATCGATGCTGTTCCTGGTGATGCTGTAAGACACACTCAAGCCCGCGACGTCAACATGAGCTTGTGCACCGGCAACACCAATGACATATGAGAAGTATAGGGTGGTCCAGGTTCTCAATAAAGATGTGACTCCGTACGTAATCTGCGATTCCAAGTCCCGAGCTCCTTGCCTTTGCACTTGACTCCCTTGATCTTATTCAAAAAGCACTTTTGGAAGCAACTGGTCGGCTCCTCTTTGTTTCGGGGTTTATCATTTGTTTTTGACGAGATAGCGAGTCAGGGGCAAGAATACACTTTCCGGAAACAAGCATCATGCATTTCGCACGGCTTCTTCCTGCATCCCTTTCCCTCATACTGGCCGCTGGGGCCGTTGCTCGCAGCGCAGAGCCAGGAGCACACATTGAGGCCTGTGAGGGCGAGGAGCAAGGCCTTCACTGCTACAACGGCAAGGATGATATCCCGCAGAACGTCCTCGTCGAGGACGTCGCCGCAGTGGCCAAGGCCCTCCGCGACTACGGTCGCGAGATCGACGGCGGTCGCCTGCTCACAATGACGATCGAAAACGCCCCAGGATGCGCCGAGTGGGAGATTTTCAGGTACCGCTCAGTCCTGGCCCTGGCCAAGCACGTTGACCCCAAAGCCAACTCGTCGGTGCTGTACGAGGACATTGCTAGGACCATTGACGGTGGACCGTCCACCTCTGCAAATGACGACGACGTTGACGTCGACAAGAAGAAGAAGAAGAAGAAGGGGAAGAAGGGCATCATTAGCTGCTCTACCAGCGGAGGGGCCCAAGGTGTTTTGGTCAACAAGGCGGCCTCTGCTTACCACACGAACGAGTACAAGAAGCTGGGATTTACCCCAAATGGCATTCTCATCAAGATTGTTTCCAACATCGGCAAGCTGGATCTTTAGAGCTGGAGCCCGTCACGGCTCTGATACTCAGTCTCCCTCTGCTTTGGCGTCCTTTACTCAGGAAAGGGCGAGGATTCTAGTCAAACAGGGGTCGTGGAATAGGCGTCCGTCCAAGCGGCGACTCGATTTGCCAGATTTGACGGGATGGTCGGACGCGTGAGAGGAGCTGAGCACGTCTTGACGTTTTAGCACGTTGTTTTGAGACTGGCGAGACTGGCAGATCGGAAATGAAGTATCCAATCCTTCTACCTGGAGCTTGGCGATTTTAATTCGTACATAGTCTGCATACGCAATGAAAAGAAACGTTCCTTGATCTTTCTTACCACGACGGGCGTTGGCCATTCCCATTGTTCTCCTAGCATTGCCAAGTTCAACCTCAGACTTCCTGACTCGGCAACGAATCCGCAATGCTCTCGGGTTTCCTGGAGACGAAACTGTGAAGCTTCGCCATCTTTTCGGGATCCAACAAATCCGTCTCCTCCCAGACCTTGACGAATTCAAAACCGCACTTGGTGAGCACATTCTGACTGCCCTTGTTGTCGAAGAGAGTGACGGCCATGAAGCACTCGCCGACCGAGTCGCCCGCGGCGTCCGCCGGCAGCGTGCTCCTCTCGACGCGCAGCCCGACCTGCGCCCTGGGCAGCGCCCACCAGGCCTCGAGGTAGGCCCGGAGGAACTCGGTGGCGTAGCCGAGGCCCCAGAACTCGCGCCGCAGCCCGTACCCTAGGATCGGCCAGCCAAAATCGCCCGCGAGCTTGTGGCAGCCGCCGGTGCCAATCACTTCGCTCGTCGCGGCCAGGCAGATGGCGAACTCATACTTGGCGTCGCCCTCGGGCGCCAGCTTCTTCTGCATCCGGTCCTGGTACCACGCGTCGTCGCGCGTCTCTTTGGCCTGCGGCGTCATGGAAGCCATGGCGCCCTCGGAAACCATGGCGCGCCAGGCCGGCAGGTCGCTCGCTCGTAGTGGTCGGAGGATCAGGCGCTCCGTCCGCACCTCGGGACGGCTGGCCATTGGTGGAAGCGGGACCGCTGGTATGGTTGTCTGGACGGTCGTCCATTCCAAAGGCGTTACCTCGAACATTGGGGCGGTTGTGTCCGTGTTGGAACCTCGGTGATGGCAATGCGCACAGCGTTTCCCGGGACCACCAATCTTGACTCACTGGAAGATACTGAGAACCTGAGCCGTCAATTTTCATCACTCTGCTCGCTGAGCGCGAGAGAATCAAATCTTAGAACTCATCTTTCGCTCCTATTTACAGCTCTGCAGTGACCCATAGTTATGAGTCACCCATTTTCTTGCAACTAACAGGCATTGAGCTATGCGGATCAGATTCATTAAGTTACCTAGGTCAGCTGTCACGGAATACATCCGAATGGGGCAACTCTACGTTCTGGGGGCGAGACTAAGCAGCGTCTAACCCATGGCTTCGTCAACCAGAGTGCAATTCGTGGTATAGGTCTATCGTCTAGCTTTTGTAACGACCCAATCGCTGGAGATCTGTCACAACAGCCTTGACATTTGTAGTCCAGAGTTGATAAGTCTTGCCCAAGTCTTCCACAGAGGAGGCAGGCAGCTTGAATCGGAGTTCGGCAAGCCCTGGTGTCCCGCACATTCTGACCAGAATAGAGGCTTCACGGTACGCGGCGTCACCGTCATTTGCAGTCGCTCGAGATGTTTTTTTTGCTTCATTCGCTGCCCGTTGCATCAGGCAAATGCAGTTGATATTTCCATGATCCGTAATAAACACCCGCAGAACCTTGCCCAACCGTTCTCCAAACCAGAAACAACCTAAGCGAAGGTGGATGGTCGCTGTGCGCTGAATAGCTTCTGGTTGCTAGCCTTGCTGATGCGGTGAGGCAGGGGGAAAGACAGGTTCTTGGTGACGAGCTGCTTGATGTAAGGGCGCTTGATGTCGTCGGTCTTCTCGAGCTCGATGACGCGGAGGATCTGTTGCCTGGTGATGAGCAGTTTTCTCAGCGCAGCTGCGTCGCGCAATACATACGTGGATGGACCTGAAGCGGGCACGGTGGCGAGCAGCCATGTCGGCGTACAGAGCCTCAACGGCATCGACGCGCGACATCTCGCGGTACTCCTTGTACATGTTGTGGGTACCGGAGCGCGAGTCGTATCGGAGCCAGATGCCAAAGTTCTTGACCTTCTGGGGGTGCTTCTCGTGCAGCTGCGTTCATCGTCAGTCGGTTCACGATGCTCTCGGGGGTGACCAAGCCACGTACCGCCTTGACGCTGACGATCTCACCAGTGGCCTTCTTGACCTTCCGCAGACCTCGCAGGAAGTACCAGAATCGGGACTTGGCGACCGTCTCGTTGGGAGCGAAGATGGTCATCCGGTACATGTCCGGAGTAGGGTTGGCCTCGGTGGGCAGATGGCGCCCAATGACCTCGTATTCCTGAAGACGACCTGTGACCAGAAAAGTCAGTCTCGGTCCCCCACGAGTTCATAGTTTCCGGTCGAGGATGCCATTGTTGAGGTGACCGAGTCTAGCGCGTGATCGAGGAGGCGACGAGGAGTACGGGATGAGCGATGGTAACAATTCAGGAGAAAATGGAGAATCGGTTTCGGCACGCGTATTTTCCAAAGGTTTCCCGGTGACGATCAAGTGGCGACTCCTAAGGCCTGGTGCTCGAAATTTCGAAATTCGCGATGCGCTCATCGAGCCGAGATGACATCGTGGTCATTGTTGTCGGAATCGAAGGAGGCGAGGACAGGCAGAAGAAAGCTGAAAGCACTTACCCATCTGTATGAAATGTCAGCTTGTTTCGCTATGCAAATCACGAAAGTAGGTACTTACGGCGGCGGCGGTCAATGTCTTCGACTGCTGGCAAAGGTTGAGGGTTTGTCCAAGTTACAGCGAGAAGGCGCGGCGATAATTTTTGTGTGCGGCCGGTGGGGAGGGTTGGCAGTAACTGCTCGCAAATGGCCGCAGGGCTTTGACCCCATCAGCGATTGGTTGAAATGCCAGAACTGGCCCCACTACCTCCAATTCGTATATGCCAACTGGTAATCACGTGCTATATCACGCTTCTCTTTGAGGATGCTCCGCATTTGCTCCGCTCGTCTCCTGCGATGGGGCACTTTGTACATTCGTACCGGCCCGGACAGCCATTGATTACACTGGAAGTATTTGGTACCAGCGTCTTTGAGGTGGCTTCAGCGTTATGGCTCCTGCTTGCCAAGTATCTCCAAGTAACTTCCTTGCTCGCCTCATGAACCACAGAGCTTCTGGTCTCATTCATCTGGCCAAGATGCCCCAGCCGATCAACGCCAGCTGCCAAGGCAAAAACAGTTGTGCATAGCACTTTGAGCGCCGACTTTCGATTTTCTCTTCGTTCGCGGGTTGCGGCGCGTCTCAGCAAAAGTTTGGGCCAAAAGGGCCAACCGATCATCGCCTTGGACTGCGCAGCCGCTTGAGTCTTGAGCCGGACACCATGGACGAGCTCTTTCAGCAGTTTGCCGAGGCGCATAGAAAGCAAAATGGCTATCTGCTTGCGCAAACCTTGTCGCCGGTTCCGCCATCTGATGATGCTCACAGGCTGCGGGTAATTTGGCAGGCTACCAACGCGCACAGCGTGAAAGGGGACATTAAGCATGTCATGACCTCTCACGTTTCTTACCGGAGTAACCTGAGTTCTGATGAGTTGAACGGCTGGACTGAGGTATATACGGTCTACTGGAAAGCCGTCGGCGAGATCCTGGCTGGCGAGGATGGAAAGGTACGTGATTTCCCACATCAACTGGCGGCGAGGAGATTTGCTGATCGCGGCGCAGTCGTCTTGGACAAAGGCATACGAGTCCTGGAGAGAACTCGTATCGATGCTTATCCGAGGATACAACAATTACGGCTTCGAAGCATGGACGATTCCAACCTTGTACATGGTTGGGAAGTATCTTCGGCTCTTTGCCATCAAGTCCGATGAGGAGCGAAGCCGCACCAACGCCGACCCTTCTGGCAGCGCCACCATTATGCAAGATGATTTCGACCCGGAGATGCAGAAGCAAGCGCAGTTGCGAGACTGTGAGCAGCATTTGAAGCGCATCTTTACTCTGTGTCTCAATGATAGGTGAGCTGGCTTGCGCAGTTTAGCGATTGCAGCCGCTGACAGACTGTAGGGCACCCCTGGAGGAGTCGCGGAAATGGGGCATCTACTTTATCATCAACCTCCTCTTCAAGACATACTTCAAACTCAACTCGGCTTCATTGTCTAGGACAATCTTGAAGACCTTGGCCGTCTACAACGACAAGGGAGATATGCCGCCGCTCGAAAGCTTCCCAAAAGCGCAGAGGGTGACTTTCAAGTACTACGAGGGTGTCCTCTTCTTTTTAGAGGAGAACTACGTCCAAGTACGTGCTCCTTGAAGCCTCATCGCACCTTGCTAATGCTGTATCTCAGGCTGAAAAACATCTTGTCGAGGCGTGGCAGCTATGCCATACAAATGCCACGGCGAACCTAGAGTGCGTATGCCCAATTCGAGCACCAAAACGTCTGGTTGACTTTTATAGGCGTATCCTGACTTATCTGATCCCCTGCCGGCTTCTCACAAGCCACGTTCTCCCAACGGAAAAGTTATTGAGCCAATATCCGCGCTTACAGCGATTATTCCTCCCGTTGGCGCAATGCATGCGACGCGGAGACTTGCGCGCGTTTGACCTCGCTTTGCAAGAGGGCGAGGAAGAGTTTGTCAAACGCCGCATCTACCTCACACTTGAGCGTGGCCGGGATATTGCGCTTCGCAACCTCTTGCGTAAGGTCTTCATGGCTGGCGGCTTCGATGAACCAAAGGATGTCGATTCGGCGCCAGTCCGCCGGACTCGTGTGCCTGTCGCAGATTTTCGTGCTGCCATCTGCATGGGGAGTGGCGGCGAACCGATAGATACAGACGAAGTAGAGTGTCTGTTGGCCAACATGATTTACAAGGTAAGCCCATCAAGCGATCATCGAACAGCTAATACAAAGGAATTCGGGACGCGAGACGGTCCGATATGTCTGACGCACTAAAAGACTTCAATACTGACAGTCGACGCAGGACCTCATGAAAGGCTATATCGCCCGTGAGCGAGGCATCGTCGTCCTCTCCAAGAAGGGTGCCTTTCCCGGAACGGGTGTTTGAGGGAGTTCAAAGTATTTCTTGGCCATATGGCTGTCGAGGACGAGCAAACCGCGAGAGATAGACTCTCGATCCCCATGTGCAAGGGCGGAACTACAGTGCGGAAGTTGGCAGCGGGACGGCTTCTACTTGCATGTCACAGCACAGAGAGCTCATATCTGCTGCGAGGCTCTCCAGGACACAAACTTCGGGTCAAAGGCGTACCACGGCATTACCCAGTGAACTAGGCAACGTTCATTGCAAAGACGTGCATCGCAGTGACTACTTTGTTGATGATGACTCTTCCCCTTACTCCAGCTCGCGGTGCCAGAGATGTGTTCTTCCAAATCTTGTCTCTGCTACCTGCCGTCAACCTTTCAGAGACCGCCTTCAGCTCACGTAGTTCACGGCTCCACGCTCGGTCAAAGGCCCGCATCCGGATGAGGAAGCCCGTCACACACTTGGAGAAGGAAAAAGTCGGGCATACATGGATGTCGCCGAGCTGCCACTCTTTGCTTTTCGCCCGAATACGCCAGTTGCCGCCGCGGCCGGGGGGTGTGCGCGAGGCACTCACGCTCACCGTACTGGCTGGCCGACAAACCTGAGTCACAACTTCACGCCCGGATTCACGCCGTCGCCACCACCGGGGCTGACTGGCGTCTCACCCGCACGTCCTGTGCTGTCTTGGTTTGCTTCGTTTTCCGAGTCCTTTCTTTTCGGGGGTTGCTGGAAACGAAACGCCACGTCGATGGAGGTCTTGGCCGGCACTAGAGTTCATCACATTTGCCTCTTCATACAGTAGTTCTCGCCCGGCCATGGACCGATCTCGCAAACTGATGTCAACTTGTACAAAGCGTATGAATGATTGCATGTACGCGTACGCTGCCGGGTATGTTCCCGTGGACAAGGTCAAGAAATAAAAAGATCAATTCCCTATCTCGGGAGCAAAGTCCGGTCTCAAAGAGGCTAATTGTACATTTGATATCGTGAAAATGACGAATTTCTAGGAAATGCGCAGAATACTAGATGCTTGCCGCGAGGCCCCTCCCGGTTCACAGCCTGTCACAAAAGAAATATGAACTTTTCTTTAATTTTCAATACAATAGGAATAAGCAGAAAGGCGAGTGTGTCGTTGTCGATGTGTGAGGTGAATGTTGGCATAATCCTTAATGGTTTCACGGCCCAGCTAGCTTCAGAAATGGCGGTTGCTTCGCGGTGTGCTTCGAGGCGTGCTTCTGCGGCAAGAAAGAGACTAGTTTAGCACCCAGCTGCTTCAACACTACTCGGGTTCGGCGCCGGCTGGTGGACTTACTGCGCGGAGGAAATGTCGTCAACATGATTGCACAGGGCAACAAAGAGGTCAAAGAAGAGTTGCGTGCCGCCGTTGTACATCTCGAGTTGCATGGTTCCGCTGCGCTTAAAGGTACTGCGGGAGCGAATGATGAGTGCCAGGTAGTGCGCTCGCAGCTTTGAGTCATCGTCGGGTGTGTTGGCATACGCATATCGAGCTGACGCCAAAATGGTGCTGCATTGGATCCCGGATTCTACCTGATGTTAGGCTCAGGGTATTTGGGAGTCAGAGGTCTCGAGGTCGCCTCAGACTTACGGAGACCCTGCTTGCGCAATGCCAGCTTCTTCAAATCTTCCAAGCCATACCTGTTTGCGGCGCAATATATGACGCTATCCTTGAGAAGGTCCCCCTCGACGCTGCGATGGTAGACGGTGCTCTCAACTCTCCGCCGATCGTCATCCGAGGCGAGTTCGAGTTCCCAAGAGTTGCGTCTCTTGTTGTGCATAAGACGAGGGAAGTAGTCTCCCTTGTAGAGAAACTCCAAAACGGCGCTGAATATTTCGGGCTCCTCATCGGGAAGGGATATCCGCTTCGTTGTCGAATCCGAGTACGCGGACCGCAGGGCGTTGAGGAAATAGACGCTTGTGCACAAGACGTTTTCGTGAGCGGCGAAGAGCCTCTGTTCCGGACCGACAACGAGCGTGACAATGCCGGATGCACTATCGCTGCGACACTTGGTGTCAGTATACGGGAAGGTGGTCTCGGGATCAGAAGGGGTTTGGAGGCATCGGGCGGTCACTCACTTGCTCATGACGGTGTCCTCGCTGGCAATAGTCGATGAGGCTGTGCTTGGCCTTTTGTGACGAGGCTCATGGCGCCGCTTCGATATGCCGCTGTCTCTGCTGAACGAAGCGCTGGATTTCGGAGCCTTGTGGCTTTTGGAGAAGCTCCGGTTGGACGTCTCGAATCGTTTTCCAAACATGGCGACGGAATGACGGTGGAACCGTCGAATGCGAGAATACCGGTGGATGTGAACTCAGACACAAGGTCGCAGAGGTATGTCCAGATGATGCAAAAGAGGCAGATGAGAACAGGCGGTGAGGCAGTACCGTAAATAGCAAAAAATGGAGCTTCGTTAATTGTCTGTTCATCAAGGAGTCGTCAAGCTTGAGGCGGAGAAATTGCACGCCTTGTTGCCTCGAAAGGGTCTGCACAGTCATCACGCCGAAAATCCCGCGAGCGCGACATCAGGCCGACGTCGACATTTATATACGTGCTCGGCCAAGGCTCGGAACCGCAAGCTGAGCAAAGCCATGCCGCGTACAGTGAGGAGCCTGAGGCATGGGTGCGGTTTAGGGGTGGGCGGTAGGAGCACCCCTAGGCCCTAAATAGTGATGAATCGGGCTGCACCACGGCTGGTGGTGACTCTAGCAGGTCGCACTGCGACTCGTGAGGACTTCACTGTCCGTGCGACGCGTTAAGCTGCGGTTCGTAGTCAAAAGCGCGTTCAGTGCGACGCAATAAGCACGCGGTAACACGTGCCGCTATTCTGGATTGGGGCAATGTACCCGGTACAGGACCGACCACTGACCTGGGGTGGCGCGGACCCAGACGGAGCAACGCCGGTTTTCGAGTCACAGCTCGGCGAGGCAAGACGAAAAGGGAGGGCGGCAACAGCAAGGCAGTGGACGCAGAGCACAGGGGTCCTTGCGGCGGTAGCTCTCGTCGCGGCAAGGCGGTGCCCATTCCGCCCTGTATACCACAAGCGTTGGTTCTCCCACCCGGGCTACATCGCAGCGACCATGCACGCTGCATGCTGCTTCACAGGGCTGTGGATCCTGGCTTGAACAAACCGGATGGACACAAAAGTTCGGGTCTCGTCCTGGCAGAATGGCCTATTCAAGCGACTCGGCTCCAAATCGTAAGCGTCGATGTCTGCGTCTGGTCGTTGGGGCCAACATGCTCGCATAGTGATCGCGACCGTGAATGCTGAGTGACTGGATGGCCATAGCTCAGCAAATAGTCGCAAAAAGAAGCAGTACCGGTGCTGTTCGAGACCAATCAAGGTCCAGAGGAGGCCGAGGGCAGCCAAGTTTTGAAAAGGTCGCCCCCCATTTGCTGCCCATTTTGATTGCGCGGCAGTGATTCACGCTCCGTAAGGCACCACACGAAGCCATTCTCGGACTATCCCAGTCAGCTTGGATTTTGCATACAAGGTCCCGGGGATTCGGTAGCCCTTCCGGCTCTTGCCACAGCCGTGAGAATGGCTTGCGCGATGGCCTGCTTGCCATCCTTGCGCACCATGACATCGTTGTGCAAGGCTCCACGTATCGCGGAGCGTTCCGCCATGATGCCGAGATCCAGGCACCGCCGATGAAGCATTCTGCCGTGGTCCTGCGGCACGAGTTCGTCTCTAGCTGCGTCGACAATGTACACCTGGGGTGGGCGAGGGCGATGCATCGTTGCAATGGTGTTGAGATTCTCGAGGCTATCTAGCTGGTTGCGCAGAAAGGGCCAGAGATGTTGGTAGGGCAGCCACCGCTGAGGATACAAGGCCTTGAGCATGGCCCGGGTATTGGTGAATGGCGTTTCCAGCACCAGCGCGTCGATGCTCAAGTTGGAGGCTTGCTTGGGCAAGGCCGCCAGATTGGTCGCAAAACCGCAGCCAATGCTCTGGCCCCAAAGCACAACCATGGATGTGGACGATGAGTCAGTCGTAGCAGTCATCTCTTGATGACACCGAGAGATCCACTGCAAGGCTGCCTGACCATCCAGGTTGATGCCGCGTTCAGAGGGACGGTCGTGCGAGGTCCAGTAGCCGCGATAGCTCAGGCCTACGGTGGTGAAGTGAAGGACTTGATCGGTTTCCTCGAGACGTCGTAGGATCGACGATATATCGGGCAATCTAGGCGGCAGGGACGACGCATTACCTGCCAGCGCGATGATGCCAAGTCAGGATGAACGAGCTAAGCCATACTTGACCCTGACGCACCTTGAAAGTAGAGGATGTAGACATGAATGATGCCTTGATCTCGTCCAAACTTGACGAGGCCGCGGGAAGACGTCTCGCCAACACATAGAGCGATGCTCGTCCCATCCAAAGATCTGATGCGCTCCTCGCGCCAGTTGATCCCGCGGCACTGGCCGGCAAAGTCGGATATGCGCATGCTTCTCGCGTTTGGTGGAATGAAGGGATTGTAAATGATGGCGTTCTGGAACAGGATCAACATGGTGCATTTCCAGCACCACAAGGTCAGGAAAAGGCCAGTGAAGATCAAGGGTGGCAGTACGGCCGTTGGAAGATGAATCCGCATGCTATGGACGGCATACGGCACCAGGACTCGTCTGCGTCCCATGGGTAGAGAAGGCCATGGCGATTCTTTCTTGGCGTGCAGGGAGGGCCAGCGCATCACCGAGTAGAAGACGGAGCGAGCTGCATTGCCACGAGGGCGGATCGCCGGGCTTGTCATGACTAGGCTGGCGGCGATTTGGATGAAGCTTGCAAACGCATCTTTGTTGAAAGACGCGAATGAGAAGCAGATGCAGCCTTGGACTTGCGCCAGCGAAGGCCTGCAGAATGCAAGGGTCCTCCAGGAGCCGAGCAGATTGGTAGCGTCGGGCACTGTGATCAGAATACTCCATGTAATTGAATCGAGTTGGCGCCCTAGCCCATCTGTATCCGTTTGATCGTTGATGCTTCTGCGGAGTCGAGTCGGCACCGTCTGCAGCCCCGCGCTCAAAGGCACGGCCATGGTGGACCCTTCCACTGTCCCTCCACCGTTGACGCAGTGCTGGCCGCCGCTATTGGCCGGCTAGATACAATCATTGATGCCAGTGAGCGTTCCGCCCCGGCGCTGTCCAATGCTCCATCCAGCGTCACCCCACTGTGCTTCAGGGCGGCTGCGCTGGATTGCAGCAAGTGCGCGGCCTTGGCGCGCGTCGCGCACATCAACTTCTTTCATCTGGTCTCCGACGTCAGAAGACGAACGAACTTCGTCCGCCCCGCCATCAATCCTTCCAGCTTCAAACCAGCCTCGAGCCACTCAACCAACGACTCCCGACGACGACTCTACGCCCCTAACCCGAATGCCCTTGCTCACTTTATAATCGCCCCAATCCTTGACACATCATTTCCCCTATACCTACGTAGGGATTTGTCGGTTTCCTTCCCCCGATCGCTCCCCCGCGATCGACAACGAGTCGCCATGCCGAGTCCCGTCCACAAAGAAAACGACACGCCGGCACACATCGACATTCACGATGACCGCCCTGCGCCCCGTGAAGAGATTGTCGGCAGCCCAAGCCTCAGAAACAGCAAGGGCTGGGATGGCAAACTGCGAGTTCCCAAATCCGCTCTCGTGACGAACCCGGAGGCCATGTCCGATGCCGAATACTCGGATGACAGCAATGTGTTGCCTGGCGAGGAAATCAGTGCTGACGAGGGTATCTCATCTTGTCATATTGAAACACTCCAACACCCTACTGACTGCATGTTTCCATCAGATCTGCTCGATAGCGAAGATTCCGAAACCGATGAAATCATGTGCTCCCATTCCCGGGTCGCGGCCATATCATCGCTGCGGCTAGAACGGTTCAAGAATGTGGTTCGGATCTGCTTGCGGCAAAATAGCATTCAGGAGATAGACGGGCTTGCATCCCTCGCCTCGACGCTTCAAGACCTCGATCTGTACGATAATCTGATTTCACACATGCGCGGACTAGATGGCCTGGACAACCTGACGAGCCTGGACCTCAGTTTCAATAAGATCAAACACATCAAGAACATTAGTCACATGAAACAGCTCAAGGAGCTATTTCTTGTTGCGAATAAGATTGGCAGGATCGAGGGATTAGACGGATTAGAGAGCCTCACCTCTCTCGAGTTGGGCTCTAACCGCATAAGGGAACTCAAAAACCTCGATGGCTTGAACAAGCTCGAGGAGCTATGGGTGGCGAAGAACAAAATTACCGAGATGACGGGCCTGGGAGGACTACCCAACTTGCGGCTCCTCAGTATCCAATCCAATCGGATAAGGGACTTGACCCCGTTGAGGGAAGTCCCGGGGCTGGAAGAGCTCTACATCTCACACAATGCTCTAGAGTCCCTAGAGGGGATCCAAGAGAACAAAAACCTCAGTATTCTCGACATCTCAAATAACCAGGTCAGCAGTCTCAAGGGCTTGGCCGAGTTGAGCAAGCTGGAGGAGCTCTGGGCCAGCTACAACCGGTTAGGAGACTTTGCCGAGATCGAAAGCATTTTGAAAGACAAGCAACACCTGACGACGGTCTATTTCGAAGGTAACCCCCTGCAGCTGCGCGGTCCGGCGCTCTATAGAAACAAGGTCCGCCTGGCGCTGCCGCAAGTGAGCCAAATCGACGCCAGTAAGTCTCAACGCTCTGTCTTGTAAGTCATGAGTTGGAAAGCTGATGTGGTCGTTCCTTCAGCATACGTGAGGGTGTGAAGCGGATGAGAGAGCGGCTTCATTCCATTTCATTCATTAGCATGGCGTTGCAAGGCGTTGACGGACTGGGGATACAACGAGACTATGATGAGACGCGCTTCAGAGGAGCATCGTGTTGTTCTGGCGATATCGGGGGTGTTTGCGCCCTAGTGCATTGGCGTCCAGCCTGACCGTACTGGACGGCCCCGTCTTGTATTTTCAAACATCCAGCTGCCACTTGGCTGCGTGGGATCAATCATGTGGTGGAACTACCGAGCCAATGCACTACCTGCGACACAGTCGTCTCCCATAGGCGGTGACTCGACACCATCGACGCTACTTGGTACGGCGGCGCCGCATCAAGATATTGGCGACGGCAGCCCGTATACTCTGCAGTGACCGTACATGTATGCTTGTCGGGTGCCAAGTCTCGGATGTCTCTGGCAGTGACAACTCGGTGGCCGAGACACGGCGCAGTCCCTGACTGGTTCCCGCCAAGGGCCTCACCGACTCCCAAGTGATATAGATGTACGGGTTGCGTCGCGTCGACCACTATATGCGGTGAGGATATTGGCACGGCAACGAATACACTCGAGTACGGGAGGGATACTGCGGATCGTGATGCCCTGGTGTGCCCCCCTCGCCAGGTTTGCAAATGAGAGGTATGGGGTGTAGGGTACATACAACAGCGCACTTACGGCAGCGCTGTTCTGGGTAATTTGTATGTGTGGCTGCGCGGCGGCGATGGACACGTGGGAGTTGACCATTTTCATGGCTTTCAGGGTTGATTGCGCGTTGAGATTTTCCCATGAGGGCAGACAGTATCCTCCAAAGATGGTTCGTTCTCACAACCCCTAGGAATAAGCCAAGGAAACATGAGTAAACCTATACAGTAGATCAGATGGCAGCCCATGGCTTCTCATTACCATTGCACTATTATTATATATAGTGCCTAAATGATATTCCTTCTTGCTTCGTTGACTGCTGGAAAGCAGTGCATCGATATGGTATCATCTCCCCAAGAAGCCCTGCTCAAATATATTCGAAGCTCCACGCCGTTCAACTGGCTCCTGGCCTGTTTCTGAAGGAACGTGACTGGCGTCTTCTTGATACGTAGTAGCAACAGATGACAAACGCAATCCATCGCTGAATCAAATGCCTTTCCCAATGCTATGCCTTTGCCGGCGCAAGTCGTGCGAACGCCAACGATACACGCCTAACTCTGGTTCCCGTAGAGGCACTCACAGGTGCCTTGTCCAGCTTGAACGTCAGCAATCACGACGCCGTTCTTATCCTCGCAAGTTGGTTGACCGATGGTCGAGTTCATGAACTGCAAAACCTCAATATTGCCAGGCCAGGTGGAGTTGCGTACCCGCTGCCCTTTTTTTGAGACCGTCTGGCCCCCCTTTCGCCGCGTGTAGAGCACAGCCTGCACGATGACGTTCGGGTAGAGGCATTTGGCGGCGCGACTGGTCGGTGAGCTGGCGTCGCTGGGAGTGACCACTTTGTTCATGGGTAATGAGAAGATGAACCGCTCATTTGGTTTGTGTTCATCGACCAGCGCCAGAGAAATATTTGAAAAAGCTGGTGTCAGTGCATTGTCTCGGGCTGAGATGGCGTAGGCCGACGGGCCCAAGAATTGAATCTCCCAGTACATGAGGATCGAGGCGCCCTTTCTCAATGGTTCGCATCTCCAACTGGATGCCTGAGACGTGCAATCTGTTGACGTCTTGGTGAGTCTTGGCTTGACAGCAAATGAACCAGCCGGGAAAACTGCGTCGGAATCGTTTACGATGCTCTGTAACGTGTCTTGTCTTGATGGTTGAAGTTGATCAGCCCAGGTTTTCGATTTTGACCAGAGATGGCCATAAATACCTTCTTCGCAAGCCAATTCCTAGCCCGACCGCCAGGGCAATAATGGCGATTGCAACAAGCCCAACGATCAATAGCAGTTGCATCGATCTTTTTCTCTGGGCAAACCAGGGCCTCTCGTCGACCTCGCTAGTACTCTCACGCGGGTGCGCCTTTGGAGGATCGGCATCTTCTGAGCCAAAGGTACTTTCCTTTGTCGGCGACACCTCCCTTTCGTTACCATGCTCGGCCCCAGGATCTGGGCTTGATTCGCAATACGGCTCTGGGGAGACATATGGTGGCGGATAGAAGCCAGGATCTATGCTCCGTCGAGACTGCCGCCGTGGCACGCGCAATGGGCCCCGGGGAAGGGCACCCGGGTTATAGGCGTCTCCATACTGAGTGATGATGGGAACTCCGTGTACGGCCTGGAAGGACGACCTCGAGGAATTGGACGACTGTTGTCGGTATAGAGGTCTGGACATGACTTTGGCCGAGTTTATTGATACCCGAAGAGGTGCGAAGGCGAGGACCGGTTGGAACCCGAAGTTGTCTGTGAGCTCGAAGGCCTGATGGACCCTGGCCACGACGTTCACGGCTGATTTCGAGCGAGGAGAGACGGAAAAGAGCGAGTGCCCGAGACAAGACGAGTTGAACTGACGAGATGTCAAGATGTCAAGAGACGCATCCAGGAACGAAGAGACAATAGGATTTCGAAATGCAGCGACTGCTGCGTACATACCAACAGCTGCTTTTCCCTCTTCCCGAAACTGACCGACATGTGCTTCCCATAGTCCCCTCCACACCTCCTCCCTTTTGCCTCAGCTCCATTCACAATGAGCCTATAGCCCGGCGGCGCGAGTGAAACATACCGAGAGACCGGTGGATCTCCAAGGGAGGACAGAGTATGCTCGGGGTAAGGGGCAGCTGGGGCGGTAGGCCTAGGACAAAGTAAGTAGGAGAGAGAATGGGAATAGAGACGATAAAAAAAGAAGCACACCACGGCGAGACATTGCAAGTCCTGCCTGCTCGGTTTTGCTTGTATGACCGGGCCTTGCCAGCCGTTACTCTTGCTGTGCCATGCCACGCGGTGCCACGCGCACCGCTTGCATCTCTAGTGACCATGCGGACGCTCCTGTCTCGACGATGGTCCCAGGGTGCCTGACTGACTGGGTCGACTGTCCCCTGGAGGTGCGCATACCAGGGGAAAGAAAAAAAAAAGAGATTCACGCGAGAATTGATGCCACCTGGACGGCAAATGGGAGAGAAAAAGTCGGCGGCAGCGCATCTCTCTTTCCTCCCTGCTGCTTCCCCAAAGTCACGCTCTTTCCATCCCCATTCCTTACTTCTCAAGCGCCGTTGACACGCACCTGCCCAGACAAGGGGCGAGCATCAGGCACGAGCACAATGTACCTCATCTCGCACATGATTCTCAAAGTCTAAAAATTCGGGTGCAAACCTGATGGGAGCCTGACCAAGCGTGGCTTGAGCGCGGAATAGAGGCGACATTCTACGAATAAACGACAAAGAATCCTTACGGCTCGACTCATCCCGAAAAAGACTGGCTTCGCGATGTTTCCTTTTTCCTTAGCCGTATCCTCCGTACCCCTTGCTTTTCCCATTGTCCTCGCCTCCCCGGCTTCTCAACTAGTCAACGTCCTGATCCAGGCACCAGGTGCGGGCAAAAGCACTTTACGCGAGGTAGCTTGACCGAGCCTCGACTCTTGATCACGCCTCGACTCACCGTGGTGATGCGGCCTCTTAGCACCCTCGATTCTCGACCTGAAAGTGGTGGTCACGTCGTGGGCGCGAAAATAAGGCTCAGCCATTCGCTCCCGTCGCTTTTGGGCGCACCGACCACCCAGGGCTCAAGCCGTGGGGCAAAGCAGGCAAAGGCCGCTAATGTGGCAAGCTGGCCTTGGGATGGCACCCCGATAGCTCGCAAGGAGCATGCATCTATGAAAACGACAGAGCCGATGCGAAGCACACTGGTTGGGAATAAGGGGCGGGCCTGACTCCTTTGATTCTTCGCAATGGCCACATTGGACTCGTCGATCCTCGGTGTCTTTGGCAGACCCTGCGATGTTCGCGTGCACGTCTTCAACGCTGAGTTGAAATCTATCTTGCATGCGCGATGAAGAAACATGAACCGCATCTTCTATCGTGTCTTCTATGCTTTGAAACGTACATATCAACCAACATCTCTGCCTTCTATGCATCAATACATCGTTGGATATACTCGACACCTTGCGCACCCGCGCCTCATGCAGGCGCCTTATGCAAGCACCTCTTCCCCTTGCGTCATCTCTGGCTCCGCCACGTAGTCTGGTGCCTCCAGTGTCTCCCCCTTTTCAGTCCAGACAGACGCAAGCTCGTGCTCAATGTCGTCACGCCTCTGCTTCCACTCGTCCACTTGGGACAACCGCTCGCGCAGCTCCTGAAGCTCCTTTTCCACCTGCATCTTCTCCCTCTCTGTCCCAATGCGCTCAAACTCCCATCCGTCCCCGTGGTCGCCAGTACCCAGGATGAGATTGTACGTGTGATACTTCTTGAGCGATACGCGCGTCGATATCGTAATGAGAGCTAGTAGCAGAGTGAAGGGAATCTTGATTAGCGATGCCGTGACCCAAACGGATTGAGGGACGTAAAAACAAAAGGCTAGGACAAGGCACTTACTGATGCCCTTCTCCTTGCATGTCTCGTAGAGCAAGCCCTCGACGTCACTGGACACGGCGCTGGTGCCCTCATCAATGACAGCATACTGCGGCTCGTGGTACAGCAAACGCGCAAAGGCCATCCTCTGCTTCTCGCCGCCGCTGAGCACATCCTTCCACTCCTTGCGGGTGTCCCAGCCACCCTCTCGATCAGGCAGATAACCGAGCTTGGCCTGGTCAAGGATGCTCTTGAGGTCATCCTCAGACTTGCGCTTCTCCCGCATATCAACGTGGCCATCTGGATAAATGACCTGATCTCGCAGCGTGCCGGGGCTGAGGTAAGGTCTTTGCGGCAAAAACATGATGCCGTCTTCGCCAATGCACTTGGGTCGGCTCACTAGTCCTCGGTACACAGGCCAGAGACCGGCGAGGACACGGCTGATTGCGCTTTTGCCCACGCCATTTGAGCCAGAAATCTGCAGAGAATGTATGTGTTAGCCAAGAGACGGCGCAAGACGAAGCGCTGACCTACCAAAAGATGCTCGCCCCTACGAACAATCATAGAGAGCGAATCCAGCAATTCCTCGCCACCCTGAGGCCAAAGACCAGGCGCGACTACGGGCACATGTTCGAAGCGCACGCCGTCGAAGCCTTTCTGAATTGTACCTTGAACATCAGAGAGTGAGTAGAGTTCGCTTTGCCCGCCGCGGAGGTAGTATGCGTTGGCGTGGACGCGGTGCAGTGTCGAAATGAGAGTGTACACTCTGCTCGTGTGACCGGCCAGCTCGGCCAGGTCCTTGATCGAGTACATCATCCGGCCGCCGGCGTCGGCCAGCGACAGCATAAGCCGCTTGTTGGTAATAAAGTCCTTCATGCGATTACGTTCGCGGCCGCCCTTTTCCGCCCTCTCAACCATCTCGGCAGCTCCACCGACGCCGCCCCAGGCCGGGAAGAAGACAGGCAGAGATGCGAGCAGATAACCGGTGGCGCTCCAGCTGTACTTGAGGATGAAATCTTCGAGAATGTTGTAACGAATCTTGAGCATGTAGATGCCCTCCATCCAGCTCTTGAGTGACTTGTATTCCTTATTCAGGAAAGTCTTCTCCATATCCGCACCTCCGTAGAAAGCGACCTCCTCAGCATTGGCAATGAGTCTGGCGTGGAGACTGCGGAAATCGCCTTCTTTGCGACCCTCCACTGCCTTGAGCTTGCCAAAGGGAGGAGAGAGGCGACGCAGGATGCTAGCGGTGAGGAAATAATTGCCCATCAGCCCGGAAAGAGCCAGTGGACCCAGCGAGCGATATAGCTGGAAGCTGAAGACGCATAGATCCACAAATGGCTTGCCGAGTGAAGAGTAGAGATTGGCTGCCGCTGCGCAGAACAAGGTCAAATCCTGAGTGATGAACTGATCGGCGCCCTGGCCGACGCCGCCGTCAAGATTAGACAGCTTGTAGTAATTGAGGTTTTCGTTGAGATACAAGTCGTGGATATATCTTGTCAGGCGCGTACGGAAAGCGATTGAGACCTTTGATTCGAGAAACTTGATCATTGCGTTGGTGTAGGACGCAAAACCACCCAAACCACACCACTAGTCACACTTAGGGTCAGGTCTGGACGCAGCGACTTTCCATTGCGATTGCGGGTGAGTACAGACCTTAAGGATTCCCCAAAGAAACGCCTTGCCGTTGCCAGCAACCAGATCACGGACAAGCTCACCATCCAGGCGCGCCACAACCAGCGAAAGGTATGTCCTAAGCATGAGGAAGACGCCGTGACTGACAAGCAGGCCTGCCTCCTTGCTGGACCACCGTGGCAGCATGATGCTCATAAGACTAAGGAATTGATGCAGAAAAGCCAGGTTAAGACCTGGCTTGGTGTGCGCGGCAGGGACGGTGCCATCGCCGAGGCCGGAAACGCGGGGCGGATTGAGGAAAAGGCGACGATGGGCCTCGAAGGTCAGGGGCTTGGTTGTGTTGATGGTAACCTTTGAGGTGCCCTCTTTGTAGGGAACGTATATGGTGCGCGATCCATCCTTGTTGTGCAGCCACGAGTTTGTGCGGACAAGCTTGCGTCCCTGCTCGCGTTCGAGACGCTGCCTCTTCCAACGACGGCGCGTGCCTTCGGCGCCCAAGACGATGGAAAGGGTCAGGGCGAGGGTGGCCACGATACGGGTCCTCCGAGAGGTATTGCGCAGTTTTGTCCGAAAGAAGACAGACCACTTGTCGACAAAGGCGGCCAGCGCATCTTCGGCAGCCGTTCTCCGCAAGTTGGATTGCGCAGCCATGATGGCGGCGGCGACGGGCGGAGGAAGCGATCAAGAACCGAGGGCCCGTACCAGTCGGTCTCCGGTCTTGCGGGCGGTCATGGAGCGGCGGCAGAGGGATACGGACGTCGACGAGGGGATGGACCCGGGAGTGCCCGCGCCGGTAAGCTAGTAGATGGCCGTCGGGCAGGCTGTGGCACGGGTCCGGTGGTGGTGGTGGTGGTGAGAAGTCGGAGGAGAGGTTGACGGTTGACCGGTCAGTGGCGGCGCATCGGGGTTCCCGGCAAGAGCGAATGGCATGTGAAGTTCCGAGGCTGTTAGTAGCCGTGCCCGCATCCGCAGCACAGCCACTAATAATCTGGGGTATTGGGGTAAGTATCCGGGTACGTCCGCTGTGGGCCACTTTGACGGCCAAAGTATTGGCACCCGGCGGGCGTCTCTGGCAAACATTTCCACCCAAAGTTGAGGTCGGCTATCGAGCCCTGCCACAGCCAGACCTAGCCTGCCCTGCCAGGATCGACGACGACGGCTTCTGCCAAGAGGCGGCTCACATGATGCAAGTCATCCTGCGGCCAATATCGACCCTAGTTATTCATCTGCTCTTGCAGTAAAGGCGACTCGTTTGACCATGATCTGGATTCTGGATCAGCTCGACTCATCCGAAAATCCGAGCCGCATCGACCATGCTCCCAGCCATGTTTATGCTGGCCCTGGCCTCGTCATCGCATTAGCTTCCTGCGTCTGGGGATAGCCTCGTCCAAAGGCGAGCAAACCGCACACCTCGGCACCCGACGCGCTCGATCCCTCGACCCGTGCGCTATCGTTGAGGGTGCTGGCTTGCTGTCTCGTTGCACAAATGCGCAATCATCGGTCAAAGTGCTGGTTTTCTCGACGCCATGAAACCTTGAGCCCTGGCCACCAACTTCAGTCATCTCGAGAAGCCGGCCTCGCAGGCTCCAAATACGACCTCGCCCGCTTGTTTGCAGGTCAGCCGCCGCCATCCCATTCTGGTCACACACCACAATGGCTAGCGAGGCAGCCGGGGGGTTTCTCACTTGTCTAGTTGAGAAAGCTACTGTAGAGGTGTTGCGCATTAAATGCAGCGCATCTTGTGCACTCCCAGTTCCCCGGCCGATGTCGTAGAAGTGCTCGGCCACCCTCGGTGCGATTCGGCCCTCAATGACGCCTGTGTGAGAATACCACCTTGGGTTTGATCAAACGACGACGAGCATCAACTCACTGAGCATCTTGTGCTCGCGACTCGCCAGTCACCTTTTGAAAAAGGGTGGAGCAGCTTGGTCTTGCATGTTGCAGCGCCGCATCCCAGTTGCTCGACTTCGCGGCATCCTGACTTTGCATGAAGGCGGTAGCAAATCAGGATAACAAGACCTCGAGAACGACGACGCGAGAGAACATCTCGACAAGTGCCTCAGCCGAGGGCTGATGTCTCGTTCAGGGAAGACTTCGAGAAGCCGACAGGATGTTGGTTGAATCGTAGCCCTTTCCATCGGAGCAATAAACTGGGGCAAGGCAATCAAGCTCCCCATTTTAGTGAGAGCCAAGAGGGGCCCATATCCCAGAAGCTAATCGCTGATTGGTTACCTCCCGACGCCTGATCCCCGCCGCACTCGGGGTACTCCAAAGCGCCAGGTCCTTCTTGGGGTAGGCGCCTAATCATCGGTACGTACCTACAGTACTAACTCAAGGTTTCTCCATCAAGGCGCCTCTGGGCCGGTGCGCAACTGCTTTTTGGACTTGGCGATGAAAGTCCCTTTTTTCAAGTGTTGCGTAACTTTGCTATTCGAACCAGCCCTGCGCAGGGTACGCGTTGACATTCAAGGTTACACCCGCAATAGCACTTGTTCGACGAAAAAGACAACGACACAGCCGGGCACCTTGGCTTGCGCTCTCAAGGCTCAAGAGACAGCAAAGCTAGGCGCCTCAAGGGCCAATGACGGATCATCTTCTCGACTGCCCGAGGCCAAGGCGGTAGCGCCGACAAAAGGACGCATCTTCCTCTCCGGGGCTAGGGTTGGGTCGAGTAGGCCGGCGAGCGCGAGCCACAGTGGATGGACTTGGTTTGCCATCCCGCGACCGGCTGCACCCATGGTCCCATCTCCTCACCATCACCTGGGCAGGTGGCCTGCAAGCTGCGATGCGATGCGATGCGGTACGATGACACCGATGCCGACAGAGATTCACGCGTTTGTTCGCCCCTTGGTCTTCGCCGCCGGCTTCCACCCTGCATCGAGATAGCCAATGCGGTGGCCCGATTCCACCCTCTCGAGACCTTGAGCGACTGGGCTGCCTCTCGTGTGCTCGGTGGCCACTGGCCGCATACACGCACATGGCACGTCGGTAGGCTGACGGACAGCAGGCTCCGTGGATGCGCCTCCGATTGGAACAAGGAACAAGGTGGCTACAAGGGGCCCGACAGGAGACAATCACGCGCCGTGCCATTGTTGGCGTACCGCTGTCGGCTCTCTTGCTCGGCTAGGCCTTGGTCTGCAATGAGACCGGTTACGAATCGTTCGCTTCCGAGACTGTTGAAGGTGACCATCAATTCGACAATAGTCCCTTGCCGTCGTTGAGATGGCGCATGAGCGACCACTGCGCGGCGGCAGTCATGGTTTGTTTCCTGGTCCCGAGATCCGAGTACGTAACCTCGATGAGCCCTTCTCGCCGTGCTCGTCTCTTCTCCACCTCCCTTCTCGAGTAATATCCCTTGACAGCAAAAGGAAGTGCGTAAACGGGACAAAAGGAAAGACCCTAGAACCCACCCTTGATTCTACAGTACATGGTGCAGACAGACCGCGGAGCAAGCGGCTGCGGGCGCGGGCGTGGACGCTGCAGCGACGGCGCCTACGTATCCACCACTGCCACTTTCCTCGCTCGAGCAGGGCAAACGTGGAAGCACGTTCTGCACGGGAGCGAGGGGCGGGTGGCATCGAGAAGAGATTGGGACCCGACAGCGGGTTCCATCCACCCGTCGCTAGTCCAGTTGGGAAACGCGGCACGGTACAAACTTTGCAAACAATACGGTACAGCGCGTTGTCACGCATGCATAGGAAGCACCGCCAAACGACCATTCTACCTCTCCAGATGTCGGTCCTTCGCAGTGCTGGCTGTACCGGGTGCGAACTGGACACAAACTCTCAGTCAGGTAGGGTATATGTATAAAAATGTACTTGGCAGAGCACAATCGATCACCCGTGCCGCTGGATGAAGTACCACCTGACCTCGAGACTGCCGGCCACCCTTTTCTTCCGCACTTTTCTTGGCTAGCCCCACCCACACAGCTTTGGCTTCCATCTCTCGCACCCCATCTGCTCCCCGCCCCCTTGCCATCCACCAACCGAACCGCCGAACTCAGCCAGCTATGCCTCGTAGCGTCTCCCTAGCCGTCCCTTACCCGCTCTGCTCCCGCTGCCTGTGTGCATGTACTGTACATTCAGCAGGAGATTGCCCTGGTGGTGGCATGTACCGAGCTAGGATGGCCAAGTAGCCTGCTCGCGGCACCTGCCCGACTTCTATCAGGCGCCCGTGTCATGGCCGTGGCGCCTGCTGCTGCTGTTGCTGCTGCTGCTGCCGCCACGACGCTGCTATGCTGTCCTTACCGCTGAAAGTACCAGCATGAGGCGCCGCTGAGGAGAGAGGTACTTCGGCTACTTCGCCGTGGGTTGGCAATGCACCAGCCCGCCCCCATCCCCCCCCTCCCCTGGGGCTTGGCTCCTCCAGGCCAGAACCATCACGTTTTTTTATTACGGTCATCATCTCGCTTGCAGTGCCCGGTTTCTCAGCCTCTGATACGCCGTTCTCCCCTTCCCCCCGTGCGTGTGTGTGCCAGTGCTTGCCTCGTTCACCGTCGCCAGATTTTTTTTTTTTTCGCCAGGCTCACCGCAGTCCCTACTCGAAGTTTGCACGCTCGATTCCAGCGACAGTCAGATACGCCCCGTCGTCCGCGTACGCCCTGTCGTCGCAAACGGCGACGGTCCTTCTAGGCTTGGCTCATGCCCTCGGCGCTCCAGCCCACCGGTACAAGCCCCGACTTCTCGCAGCCCCAGTAGTGCGGCACCGATCCCTAATTTCGCGTTCCTCGCAAGCTCGCCATCGTCCATTTTGGGCCTCTCCTTATCTTCACACCTTTTTCTCGACCTCAACACTCTCGGTCCAGCCACAAGCAGGCTCCCTTGAAGCCGTTGCTCTCGAGAGCCGACGTTCTCAGCGCCTCGGGGCTGGTTTTACCGCGGCTGGTCCTTTGGGTGAGGCCGACGGCGACCACGGGTGAGTTCTATTCCTGCCGGTTCTCTGTATTGCTTGCTGGCCTGCGCAATTTCAAGGCCTTTATCATGCCTTTCCCACAGCAATCTGTTGGCATCGTGGCGGCTTGGCCCAGCGTATCTGTCCCTCTAAGCGGCTCCAATTGCGCATTTGTGGCAGAATGTCGATGCAATGGGCTAGATGCCTTCCTCAATCCCCCCCTCATGCCTTATTTTTTAGGTCAACCTCGCGACAGTCCTGCTGTGGACGTTGCTAGCCTTCCATCTTTTCATCACGACTAACCGTCAAACTATCCATCAGACATCATGTCAGAGACTGTCCCGCCGCCGAATCCCACCACTGAGATCCGGCCCGACCAGAGCTCAGGGCCTGCGACGATGGCCGGAAAGGATAGCTCACAATCCCCTGCGGAAGAGACGATGGCTGCCAAGAGCGACCGCAAACTCCTCAAGGTCCCCTCGAGATCCTCATCTCAGCAGAGAAATCAGTCCTCGGCAGCCTCGACGGGCCTAAGCGGAGCGACATTCACAGACCATCGAAATAGCATCAGCGGGCGATCTCGGGAGTCGAAGGGCAGTTTCGCAGGCAGACAGCGTAACGGAAGCGCCTCTAGCCGCCGATCTGGTCGAGAAAGCGAGCAGGGAAATGCTTTCCGCAGCTCCCAAGCGAGCTCACCAGCGACAAGCGATCAAAAGAAACGCAAGAAACGAGGCGGGGGCTTGCTGATGCTTCTCGGATGCTGTGGGGTACCAGATTCCGCCAACACAGTCGATGAGGGAGATGGCGACAATGTCCAAAAAGTAGAGAAGCTCCCACAGCGACCAGCCACGGCCAAGACGCGACCGCAAGCCGTACAGGAGGCATCCGCCCCCAAGCCGCTCGATGAGAAGGAGTCCAAGCAGGAAGCGATTGTCTCCTCCAGCGACCATAACGATGAAGCTTCCGGAAGTGGAGTAAATGAGCTGCCAAGCCCGGAACGCCCAGAGGACGAGCCAACTCTGCCTGCTCCTCCCGCAGTCACAGTCGATCCGCCAAAATCAGAGACGCACGAGACCAGTAGTGACTGCAAAGACAGCGCCAAATCAGATGGCGCAGACGAAGATGTCAACATGCGAGACGCCCCTACTGAAGATCAACCGCCCGCCCCCGTTACTGCTCAAGCTGAAGAGCCCCAACAACGGATCATCCCTCCCCCTCCTCCACCTGCGGGTCCGGAACCTGCGATTGTCGCGCCTCTGCCGTTATCCGAGCCGGCTCCAGTGGCCCAAGAGCCTCAGAAATGGCTGCTGCCCCCGATCGCGCCAGAACACAAGGGCAGGAAATGCCTAGTCCTGGACTTGGACGAAACTCTTGTCCATAGCTCGTTCAAGGTTTGTATTGGACCTTAATATGGCCACCAGTCTACGACTAACAGACCTCTAGATCCTACATCAGGCAGACTTCACGATTCCAGTTGAGATTGAGGGCAACTACCACAACGTCTACGTCATCAAGAGGCCGGGTGTTGATGAATTCATGAAGAGAGTCGGCGAACTTTACGAAGTTGTTGTCTTCACAGCATCAGTCTCAAAGGTGAGGCTTTTCATGTGCCAGTCCATACTGGAATTGAGCTGATGTGAATACAGTACGGTGACCCTCTATTGGATCAACTGGATATTCACAACGTTGTTCACCATCGATTATTCCGAGAGAGCTGTTACAACCACCAAGGGAACTACGTCAAGGACCTTTCACAGGTCGGCCGAGATCTCAAGGACACCATAATTATTGACAATTCCCCGACGTCATACATATTTCACCCACAGCATGCTGTCCCCATCAGCAGTTGGTTCTCGGATGCCCATGACAATGAACTGCTGGATTTGATTCCCGTGCTCGAGGACTTGGCCGGCCCCAATGTGGCCGATGTCAGTCTCGTTCTCGACGTCACTCTTTAAGATACCACCGACGACCGTTTGTCATCATCATTATAATCTCTTTTTTTTCTACTTCCCCATTGTTACCATTGCAAAGGCAATGCCGCACTCGCAATTTTGCTATCATAGCGGAAGGCGTTTGGTTAAGATCTTTCGTTTCCTGATGTAGATGTATTACTGTCTAATCACACATGGTCGGTCCCGACGAAGAGGAACTACCTCTGGTACGTCCTGCAGCGTTCGCTCGGGAGCTCTCAAGGCCCCCGAAGAGACGGGGAATCTTGACGAAAATTTTCACCAAACAGGCAACGTCACAACATCCAAAAGGCTCGAAAGCATCCAAGACGGAATGGGGATATCGGTGAGAACAAAACAGAAGCCGACAGCAGGAAACAGGACAATGTCTAGCCGTCGATAAACAACGTTCAGAACCTGGACAAGGCAACGACTGGTACTCTTACGGACGGAAAGGGGTCGCCCTCGGCAACTCGTTTCCTCTCGCATCCTTGTCTTTGGAGGCAGGCGGCTGGCCAAGAAGCTAACCCGCCAGATTCGGGGGCTTCTCCCTCCAACTCGTGGTTCCCTTTGTCTTTTACTTGCGTACTTTCTCCCGAACACCCTTCCCAACTGTACATACAAAACAGAGTCTGCCAGCAGACTTCTCAAGCACGTTGATGGCCACTCGAGTGTTGAAGTAGACGCGACCAGGGGAATCGCACCGCACACATTCTTGGGGAATCCTCAAAGTACACGTCATCGCCCGGATCGGGGCAGATGACAATTTAGTAGCAAAGGCATCAGAGATGTGCATACACAAATCCCCTGAAATTAAAACAGATGCGAAGCGTCATGATATTCAAGCGCGACTTACATTCCCCGAGATATCTGTGCTTCCCTGATGAATGTAACAATTCGTGACATCCGAAGTTCGAGCTGTCGAAAATTGGGGCAGCATCTCCTGCAGTTGACCAGCGCGGTTTGGGTTAGCCGTAATGAAGGGCGTCGGAAAATCGTTCTACCGAGAGCGGTCCCCTTTCTGGTGCATGTGGCCTCAACGCCGTAGGCTAAGCATGCACTTGTGTCGGCCGGAATCCTTGTGGAAGGTCGACGCCCATCAACTCTCCTCCGCGTCGCAGCAACCTTCCCATTCAGCACCACCCTCGACCTCGGAATTCTGCAGCAATTCCAGCTCGATTGGCCTGTCGCTAAAGACTCAAAACTTGTGTAATCATGGTACGCCTGCTCCGCTCCCAATTGCTCGACGGCGTAGCCGATGGAGCTTGACACCTCCTGCCAACCGCTCTACTGGCCATTGAGGCCCGCCAGTCCATCGCGTGTTAACTTGCAGCTCGATTGTAGTCTTCGCCACGATCAGACTCGCCCTCCAACTCGCCGGCAACGGCCAGCGGTGTCAGCGGCGGCCGCCCCTCGTCGCCTACCCCCCCGGGTGGCGCGCGGACAGCCATCCGGCGACGAGCTGCCGCGGATCAGAAGGAGAAGATTGCCAATGCCCGTCCCACCAGCACGCGCGCGGCCGGTGCCGGCGGCTCCAGCAGCACCATGCTGAGTATGCGCTCGCTCCCAAGCTGCCGTTGAATTCTCGGCGACGCGCCTAAGGAAGGGAGGAGAGCGGAGATGCTGACACGTTTTCGCAGGGCTCTACACCGATGAATCGCCTGGCCTCAAGGTCGACCCCGTTATTGTCCTTGTTCTGTCTCTGGTCTTCATCTTTAGCGTTGTTGCCTTGCATAGTGAGCCCCCCATACGGACGCTGTAACGCCGTTGAGGCCGCCGAGAAGCTAACCCGGGCTACAGTCATTGCCAAGTTGACGCGACGATTCTCGAGCTAAAGCAAGAAGCGGAACCAACACGGATGATTTCAAGGACCGAATGGGCGTTCATGGAGCCCAAGGCGGCTAGATACACTGCGTGTTTTGAGCGAGCGACAGACCGTCCGAAAATGGGTTACGACAGCAGGCGAAGGAGGTGATGCTTGCGCGCATGGTCCAGCGAGAAAATAGGATCATTGAATGGCCTGTTCAGACAAGGAATGGGCCGAAAGCGGCGCGGCGTCTTGTACTACTATCCAATGCACAAATTGGGTTCCTTTTTGTTGCAATATCATGGCTGTTGCTCATGCGACCCGCACGCCCTCTGCCAGTGATGCCCAGGGACAGCCCATGGCAAAAGTAATGCGATATATGACTGGAGACGTGCGCAAGACGTGACGGGACGGTACGTGTAAATGGCGGGAGGGATGCCGTGCATCGCTTGAGACTTGACATGGAGTCTTGAATACCCGGAACGACATGCCTGGAAGCCTGCTCGGCTCCGACAGGGCGAGACGGGTAAAGGGGTAGACATGGCATCAGGTCGAAGCACGTGTTGGCACAGTCTGCCGTCATTCAGGGCTCCGCATGTTCGCTACTGGGGATTCATGGATGCGGCAAGAAGACTGGTGTTGGATGACGCCGTACGCCTTGCTTTAGCCGCCAAGCTAGCCAGCCAGCGAGCGCAGAGGGCAACCTGTGCGGTCACCTTCATCAAGTAGCGCGGGGTCATCAACTGGGCATGTTCTGGACAGCCAACCATTCGATTGACCAGTCCACTCTACTGTTTCCTGGGATCGAGGCCTGCTAAGGGGGCGGCTAATGTACCAGGGTAAGCAAGCAGCTGGAAAATGTCACCGTCAGTGTGACAGTCTACCTTCTACTCGTTCGTACTCATGTTTGCTTCTGCAGAGCAGTTCTCACTTCCAGGTTACTCGGTACCACTACGTCAGTCCATCACGGTGAGCCAGTGCGGGGCGAGGAGGAAGACAACGGCAACAATCCACCTCGAGGAGCAATGTCTGCTCGGTTTTGACTTGAATCCATATTCGTCGTATCCCTTGACTGACTATATTCCGGTCGTGCATTGTCTTTGCTGCCTTGTCGTCGAGCCTTTGCGTCGGGCAATGAATCCTCCAACGCTCTAACTCCCATCGTCGACTTCGTCGGCTAAATCGCTTGAACGTCTCCGTGCGACGGGCATATCAGGCGGGAAACCCAACAGCTCGGTTGCTCGAGTCGGAGCATCATCTTTTGCCTATTCGACAGCTTGTCTTTTCTATTGACTGCCGCAACTCGCCTCGACGGCTCTTTCTACGCATCATCGTCAGTATGGCGCTGGCCGAAAAGCGACAAAGGCGTCTCGTTGAGGATGCAACTCCCAATCATCCAACCATGACGCTGCCGAGCCAGAGTCGTGCGAACCACCTCGCTTCGGAGCCAAATGCCACTGAAGAGTACCTCGTGCCACAGCTCGGCTCGCCGCTCGATGCGCCTCCTGCCTATGGCGCCCATCACGATCAATTCCAGTTCTCTCAGCCAGGCTTCGAGGCCGGCGCTGTAGTTACGAGTACGTTTGTTGAGCTTCTAGCTCTTTCAAAGTAATCATGGCCATCTGCTGACACTTCACGCTTTCAGAGGACGGCAGAGTCGACATAAGCATCAACACCAAGAACAGGAGGCTGACGGATCTGCTCGCTCCCACCCTGAATAGCCAAATCTCGGTAGAGCCTCAGCCTGCGCCTCCTTATGCTCCCCCAGGGCTAGCCCCTGAGCCCGGGTCAGACCGATTGCCTCCGCCGTTAAACATCGTCATACAGATTGTCGGTTCGCGTGGTGACATCCAGCCTTTTGTAGCCCTCGGCAAGGTCCTCAAGAACGATTATGGCCATCGTGTCCGCATTGCTACGCATTCTACCTTTCAACAATTCGTCGAGGAGAACGAACTCGAGTTCTTCAGCATCGGCGGTGACCCCGCTGAGCTGATGGCTTTCATGGTGAAGCACCCGGGGCTCATGCCGGGCATGGATGCTCTCAAAAGCGGCGAAATTACCAGGCGGCGACGGGGCATTCAGGAGATGCTTGTAGGTTGTTGGCGGTCGTGTATCGAGACAGGCAATGGCTCCGGTCCGCCTCTCAAGCCCCATGCGCGAAACGAGCCGCTCGATCCAACTTTCAGTCTGCCGGATGATGGCACTCACGACCCCTTTATCGCCGATGCCATCATTGCCAATCCACCGAGCTTCGCCCACATTCACATAGCGGAGAAGCTGGGGATACCATTGCACATGATGTTTACGTGAGTTTGGTCGCAGAATCTGTGTTACACGAGAGCACTATCTACAGCCAAGGCTAACTGATTCACACTGCAGTATGCCCTGGTCTCCAACAAGAGCCTTTCCGCATCCTCTTGCGAACATCAAGTTTTCCAACGTGGACGAAGTTGTGACAAACAACCTTACCTACACGCTCGTGGAGATGATGACATGGCATGGGCTAGGCGATGTCATCAACCGGTTCCGAGAAAAGGTTCTGGACCTTCCCTCCCTCTCTTTCATCTGGGCTCCTGGGCTGCTCACCCGGCTGAAGGTCCCTTACACGTATTGTTGGTCCCCTGCCCTTATTCCTAAACCAAACGATTGGGGGAAGCACGTCGACATCTCAGGATTCTTCTTTCTCGACCTGGCCTCCTCTTATACGCCCGATCTGGCTCTCAGCGCTTTCCTCCAAGCCGGACCTCCGCCAGTGTACATTGGATTCGGCTCGATTGTCGTGGAAGACCCAAATGCACTGACGCGCATGATCTTCGATGCCATTCACCTATCAGGCGTTCGCGCTTTGGTGTCCAAGGGCTGGGGCGGCCTTGGTGTCGACGACGTTGGCGTGCCAGATGGAGCCTTTATGCTCGGCAACGTTCCCCATGACTGGCTCTTTCAGCATGTATCGGCTGTGATCCATCACGGCGGTGCGGGCACAACAGCAGCTGGTATCAAAGCGGGCAAGCCCACTTTCGTCGTTCCATTCTTTGGCGATCAGCCATTTTGGGGCGCCATGATAGCCAAGGCCAAGGCAGGCCCGGAGCCAATTCGCTATAAGGACTTGACGGCGGAGAAGTTGGCCGAGGCTATTAGATTCTGTCTGAAGTCCGAAACTCAGCAACAAGCTAAAGACCTTGGCGCAAAGATTCGACAAGAGCAAGGAACCAAGGCCGGAGGCATGAGCTTCCACAAGCATCTTGACGTGGAATCTCTCCGATGCTCGCTGGTACCTAGGAAAGCAGCAGCATGGCGCGTAAGACGCAGCAAAGTCCGGCTCTCACCTCTCGCAGCGGCTGTTCTTGTCGATCAGGGCTTGTTGCAGTACACGGACATGAAGCTGTATGATTATTATCAATTTCGAAGTCTGGTATGCCCCTGCTTACAAAACTTTAGGTATCGCCCGTATGAGTACAATACGGAAGATCAGCCACCCGACCCCATTACAGCTGGTGCATGCTCGCTTGTCGGGGACATAAGCACCATTGGCATGGCCATTGCCGATATGCCGCGACAGATAGTCAAGTCAGGGCAACGGGGCAAAGATGGTCAAAGTAGTCCGGTACCGCCACGAAAAGATTCTAACCAGCAGACTACTGCCGCTAGCGACGACACGATGAGGAAAGGATCAAGCACCGATCCATCGAGTATCACTTCGCCTCCTACGCAAGCCGCCAAGGATGGCACTTCAAAGAGCGACTACGAGTCGGTCACTGGTTTGAACGTCTCTCAGCAGTCGCTTCCCGATGCATCATCTACAGCAACAACAGCCACGGGATCCGAGCTGCTCAGTTCGCAGGGAAGATCACTTCCACGAGACGCCAGCGCCGGGCCAAAGGATGGGCCCCCGCACCGAGATTCTAGCTCTCCTGAATTCGACCTTGGCGCTGCCATCGGTGCCGGGAAAAACGTTGGTCGAGCTGTGTCAACGGGCGTCAAGTCGCCAATGAACTTTTGCCTAGGCCTAGCCAAGGGCTTCAGGAATATGCCAAGGCTGTACAATGACGACACAGTTCGTCCAGTCGAAAAGGTTACTGACTTTAGCAGCGGCATCAAGGTTGCAGGCAAAGAACTTGGATACGGCCTCCTGGATGGCATCTCTGGGCTTGTGACACAGCCAATTCGTGGTGCAGAGAAGGAGGGAGCGGGGGGATTCGTGAAAGGCTTCGGCAAAGGCATCGGAGGACTGATCGCAAAGCCCGCTGCCGGTAAGACTTCCTTCAGCTGAAAGCATCCGTTCCTCTGGGCATTGAGACTAATGTATTGGTAGGGTTCTGGGGAGTTCCGGCTTATATGATGCAGGGCGTCCATGCCGAGGTCTCAAAACTGTTTACGAGGAGCGTCCAAAACTACATCATCACAACCAGGGTCGTCCAAGGACAGCAAGACTTTACTAAGGCGTCAGTTACGGAGAAGGCGGAAATCATCCAGGGATGGACCAATCTCAAATCTGACTTGAAGAGTTTCTACAACGTGAAACGTAAGGAAAAGACAACTGCCATCCTGAATGCGGGATCAGACGGGCAGATTTCTTCAGAGCCGACCTCTCCACAACCTCAAGCCGGCGGGATGAACACACATCGCCAGGCGCTGACAGGGAGGCGAGGGCTTCGGGCACAGAAGGATTTCTTCGGGCAGAACTACGTGGCGTCGACACAAGCGTCCGCACCTGTAAACAGCAGCAGTTCTAGTTCGAGACCGAGTATGTCCGATGATTCGGCGTACGAGCAGGCCATCCAATCGTCTGTGCGGGAGACGTCGCGCGGCAATGCAGAGGAGGATGCCGCGATTGAAACAGCGATACGCCAGAGCGTCGGGGCGATGCGTCAAGACGGCGGACTGTCGGCGTCGATCTCCAAGGATCCGGCATCCGATTCTTTGAACATATTTGAGGACGAAGACATGCAGATTACCGATGAAGATTACCAGCTGCTCATTGAAAAGGCCGTCCAACAAAGCTTGGTCAACCATATGGCAGATACACAATATCCACGCGAGTATGGGTTCGCCCATTCGTCCTCGGCGCAGAGCCAGCGACCATCGGCTGCTGGGATGTCAACGGAATCCCAATCCATGCACAACGATGAAGAAGCGGCGCTGCAACGAGCGCTGCAAGAATCTAAAAGGCAAACAGCGGCGCCACTGCAGAATGTCGGCGGCAGGCACGCGGACGACGACGGCGAACTCGAGCGCGCAATAGCGGCATCCAAGGAGGACATGGAGCGGCGTGCGACGCAGCATAGCGAGGAGGAGATTGTACTCAACTACGTCATGAAGCAGAGCCTGGCCGAGGATGAGTTTCGCCGTCGTGCGAGCTCGGGCAAGGGCAAGGTCAAGGATTCGGAAGCTCCTCGAGACGCCGTGCAAGGAGATGAGGATGATGAGGATCTCAAGAAAGCACTCGAGGAGAGCCTGCGCTTGCATTCGGGCGCCGAAGGCGCGTCTTCGGGACTCAAGGCGCCATAAACCTTTCATGAAGCTATGAATGACACACGAGACGGAGTTTTGCAATCTTTTGTGATTTTACAGATATACAGGATACCCCAAATAAAGATGCGATGCTTCTCATAATTCGTAACAGCTTTGCCGGGTGCGGGCGAGTGACGTGAGAACACGCTTGAAGTCCGCGATGGGTCCCTGAGTTATCCCTAGGTAGGAGCCGGGACGAAGAGGCGGTGGAAATCCCGATCCCCGCCACGGAATCAGTAACTTGACGCAAGCAAAGCTGCAGGCAGTTCTGTAAGATCAAAAAGATACGCCACGCCGCGCGCGAAGCAGAATCAGACATCCACTTCCGCCTCTCAAAAAAAAAAGTCCAAACCCGAGCTCTCCGTCCAAGCATATGGCATTCAAAGATAACAAACGACTTTCAAAAACATGGGCAACTTCTCGCACCCGCCTCATCATCCCGACGGCGGTTGGTGGCGCCAGGGCGAGCGTCCGCCAAGCAAGTCATGAAGCTCCTGCTCATCCGCGTCGACGGCCGTGTAGCGCCCGTGCAGCATCTCGAAGGCAACGGTGACGCACCACACGCACGCAACGGCATTGACGGCGAGCACCGCCAGACGCGCCGGCGCCGAGGCGAGAGCGGCAAAGGCCCATGCCGCCAGGGTAGTCTGCGCGACGAGGACGGCGATGTAAGCGCGCGCAATGGACCAAGCGCTGTTCGCCCTCTGTCCGCAGGACAAAGGCACAGGCCCTCGTTGTCAGCACAGTCTCCTGTATCATATTGGGATAGGAAGAATGCACAGGTCGGGACAGGGGGGCATGGGGTGCGCACAAACCTCGACCTCATCAAGGAGCTTCTCCCAGAACCGGCTGGCGCGCGAATCCCCGCGGCGCAGGCGCACAATCGCCTCGCCGACGTACGAAGGAGGCAGGACGAGGCTAAAGCTCAGCTCGTACAGGGGCAGCCGGTCGCGCAGGTACGCGCGGTCCTCGGGGGTGAAGAGGTCGTCGGGGCGCAGCGCGTGGGCGCGCGGGAGGCCCGGGCCGGAGGCGCGGTCTTGACGCGGGCCGGAGCGGGGGATGAGGGACGGGCACGAGTTGACGCGCTGGAGGAGGCCGTTGTTGAGTGCTGATTTGAATGGTCTGCTTGCCATTGAGGATGGTGACGATACGGGGCCTGGGTGCTGTCTGGAGAGCCTGAGGGCGCTGTGGTATGCCGGGCTTGAGGTTGGTGGTGACGGCGTTGGAGCCGGCCGGGCTGCCGGTCGACATGTATTTGGGTGCCGGTTGAGAGACGGGGACAGCCAGTAAGCGTCGTCTTCAGGCATGAGGGTCTAGGCAGGCGGTCGATGGACTTGGCTAGATTCAAGAAGTGAGACGTGAGTTCAAGTATGCGCTCGATGAAGACTATGGACGAAGCAAGGGTTATCCAATGTTCACGTCGAATAGACTAGCTGTTTCCGAGCTTCAGCAAAGCTTCGTGGCCTTGGTGCGAATTCTCAAGCTATCGTGGGTTTGGACGTACAATGTACGGTTGAAAACCATCGTCTTGAATGAGAATGAAGTAAGGGATATGACTACCGACTTTGAGTTTTGGGGATGTGGACAAGGCTGTTACGATCTGGCTCCTCGTCACAACAGTGCAGTGGGAAGCCATTTGAGGGTCGGCAAAGGACTCGGTATATTGGGCGCTCGGGTAGCGAGCCCCGAGCATTCACTCCGGCTAGGTGGGCTCAGGTGATATCGAGCTCGGGTTTGCGTCGTGACACGTACGCATCCGCCAAAGCCTCGTCACTCAACAGAGCCACATGACGACCGCAAGCTGGCTTCCGCGAAAGAGGCAACGAGAAAGGTCCGGCCGTCAAGATCTTCGAGGCTCGCCACATGGCAGCGCCACGGTAGTCGTAACGGTCCGTCGAGAAAAGAGTCAAGATCGGCCTGAATAGTGGCTCCGGCAGCGCTTTATGGACGTTCACGGAGTCCGAAATGGCACAGCGGCCAACGGAGTGGGTGAGCGCCGCGGCATGGCACATGTGTCAATTGTGTATATGAGGAAACGATCTTCAAATGCTTGTATGACGCCTGATGGGCGCCGAGAGAAATGGTCTGCATGGGTCAACTACCGTGGTATCTTGGATTACATACTCTACTGAGCAATAGTCGCTTCTGATAATCTCGCCCAAGGCTTCACCACCTCTGATAGATGGCTGACTGGGAAGGCTGACCTCGCCCCAAACAGTAGATCTTTGTCGCGGCGATGACATGTCGTCGTTCGCCCGATGCCCTTTCGCGAATGGGCTGTCTCGCGAATGCAGGCTGAAGGGATGGCTACATTGATAGCGTCATAGGTATCATTGTTGATATCGGAAGAAAGAACAAGGCTAGACAAAGTGCATCGACGGGACAGCCTCATGAGCGAGCCGTCTTAGCCGTACTGCGGCCGTGGTGGTTGTTGTTGCGGAGGTTGGCCTTGCGGAGGTTGGCCGCCGTTGGCCATGGCCATGACGTCGGGACGGTTCTCCAGAGGCTGGTTGAACTGGCAAATGTGACAGGACACATCCTTGTATCCCTTAATGGAGAAGGGGATGAGGGGCTGCATGAAGGATTGTTAGAGCTGGACGTGTCGATGAAGCAGGATGGTGGAGAATCATCGAGGCTTGCGTTGCGCGACGGAGGCTTCGCGACACGAGCCAAAGGACGAGCGGCCCCGACGAGGGAGCGAGATCAGGCATCCGGTGACATGGTCCTTGCACAGGCGGGACTTACAATGAAGCAGACGGTAAACCAGGGGTGGCTCTTGATTACATGGCCGGCCATGTTGCCGCAGTGATGGCACTGGCAGACGATGCCCTCATAGCCAGGCACCTCCTTGCGGAACGTCTTTTCTCCGCACACAAAGAAGAAGAACATGGCGGAGCAAGAGGCGGATGACGGCGAACTTCAAAGCTCAGACTGCTGCTCGAATGATGGAAACGATGGCCTCGGTGCGGTTGCGACAAGGGCGAGCAAATCTGACGCAGACCTTGAAAGTGACAGTAGCTCGAGCGAGCGTAACGGAGGGCGCCACGAATAATGCGACGGCGGCCAGATGCTGTCGTGCTGTGGCAGCTCAATTGATGCGAGCAGGGATGTGCGCAAATCGTCGCCGGGAGCGCCTCGAGCGATGATGGGACGACGGGCGGCGAGCGACGGGCGACGGAACGGCGATGATGGGGCGAAAAGGAGAAGAGGGCGCAGAAGTCCGCATGTGTTTGGTGCAGACGAAAAAAAAAAGGCGAGGGCGAGACGCGGAACTAGACCATCACCTTTATGCGCCTTGTCTCGAGCGATTGTGCAGCACAGCGGACGGCACCAGTCGATCATGGGCTGATCAGGTCAAGCTTTATTGTAAGGGATCGATTGTCTGCGCCAGTTGCATCGAGGCGACAAGGAACAAGGCGACGCGTAAGAGAGACAGTTCACAGGCCGAATCCTCTGCAAGCGGCTTCTGGGCAGTGGCTGAGCCGAGGGGCGAAAGGTTAAAAGTGGAGACGGGAGAGCTGCTCCCTGCACTGTGCTTCGTACCTGCACGAACTTTAACTTTCTGACTAACCACCTGCTGCACCAAACCCAAATCGGACAAGGGAAAAAAATCCAAGCAGCCGGCAACGAGGCAAGAGCCGACATCGCGAAAGAGCACTTGGGACTCGCGCTGTTGTAGCTGTGCCACGGTCTGGAGCCAACGGCACGACAATGCCAAGCCTCCATCGTCCCTCATAGCCCTCATAACACCCTGTCCAGGGGGCACCCAGAGGGCATCCCGAGGCGTCTCCAAACCCCCCTCGTCGCCATGCTCTACGACCTCAACCTGGCCTGGTCGCCCGCGCCGGCGCTGGCCGCCGTCTACGACGTGCTCGCCATCCGGCCGCTGACCGAAAAGGCCTTCCAGAGCGCCTGCCTCGCCCTCGACGTGCCCGTCATCTCGCTCGACCTGGCCGGCCACTTCCAGTTCCACTTCCGGCCCAAGCCCTGCATGGCCGCCGTCGCGCGCGGCGTGCGCTTCGAGATTTGCTACGGCCAGCTACTCGCCGCCGACGCGCGCGGCCGCGCCAACTTCATCGCAAACGTCACCAGCCTCGTCCGCGCCACGCGCGGTCGCGGCTTCGTCGTCAGCAGCGAGGCCAAGACGGCCCTGTCGCTCCGCGCCCCGGCAGACATCGTCAACCTCTTGAGCGTCTGGGGGCTGTCCACCGACAAGGGCCTAGAGGCCTTTCGCTCGACGCCAAGGAGCATCGTCGTCAATGAGGGCATCAAGAGGAGCGGCTTCCGCGGCGTCGTCGACGTCGTCCAAGTCGCCTCCAGGAAGGACCAGGACGGCGCCGCCGAGCAAGGCGCCAAAGAGAGCCCGGACCGTGACGCCGGGGTCATAACGAAGAAGCAGAAGCGCAAGAATGGGGCCGACGACGCCGGTCAGCCCGCGGGCAAGCGGCAGACGAAAAAGATGAAGATGGCCACGCACTCGGCCGGGCCCGACAAGACGCCAAAGTGAGGCGACGATTGATTCGAGCAATGTTTGATTCTCATGAATAGAATGATACCCACTCTTGGCATTGCAAGTCAGATAAGATGAGACGGATGTTTGGCCGAGTCAAACCCCGTGTAAGACCGAACCACCGTGACTCGCACATTTTTCCCGCTTCAGGCGACGGGCCTTCGCAGGCCTTTCAGACGACGATCATGTGGCTATTCAAATTCATCCTCGTCTTTCCCACGATTTAGCAGTAGTGGTCTGGAGATGGGTTCTGTGCAACGGGGCTTGCGAGAGAGTATCCAAACTAGTCATGGGCGGTCGGACAATCGTCTTGGCCTGCCAAGCACCGTTTTATACTCTCGTACAGGAGCAAACACCCCATTGATGACGGTTAGACCTGGCGCGCAATAGTAGGCATCGTGAATTGCGAGGGATCAATAGCCCAGCTCGCCGCAGCGTTTGCGTAGGCGGAGTAGATGTGCGTGATGCGATAGCGAAGCCGAGACGGCCACGGGCCTACCCAGATCGCGCCCTGTGTACGAAGCACAGTAATGGTCACCGCGCGGCGGACAATCAAGCCGATGCTTCAGATAACGGAAGAAAGGCAAAACAGGCACAAGACAAGAAGGACGCTGCCAAGACCTAGGAAGCACATTGCCACGATTGTAAAATGATTTGAAACTAAGCGCAACGTCGCTTCAAGCAACGCGTAAAGAGTCCCCTGGTTTGGGATACACGCTCCACCTTTTCCAGTATGTACGAGTAAGAATTTGGCGATGCCACTTCAACAGAGTTGCTCCCAAAAATTGCCAGCACCATGCCCGTAATATGGGCGTCTATAGATTCACCTAGGCGGGAGCCTGCCCGTTTGCTGGCTGACCGCCCAATTTTTGCCCCTGTTGGAGATTGCCCAAATTGACGGAGCTGCTGAGGGACCCCGAAGGTACGGCGGGAGCGAGCGCGGCGGGGGGTTCTCTGGCCGGCTCTGCTTTTGCGGGTTCGGACTGGGCTGCCGGAGCTGCCGGAGCTGCCGGAGCCGGTGGAGGAGGAGGAGGAGGAGGAGGCGGCGGCGGCGGCGGCGGCGGCGGCGGCGGGGGAGCAGCCTCCTGGGACTGTGAAGGCGTTGCAACGCTCGATTGCGTGGCTTTGGACGTGCTCAGTCGCTGGGTTTGCGTCGCTCGAGACCCTCCTGGCAGAGCTACCGATGTGACTCCGACACCGTTGCCGTCTGGGTTGGGCTTGGCGGGAAATTGGGCCTGCGGCTCTGACCCCTTCTGACTACCATTGTTGACGATTTGTGACCCGTTGCCTCCATTTCGATTTCCGTTGTTGTTGTTATTGTTGTTATTGTTGTTATTTGTGCTGCCCTGGCTCCCAGCATTCGGCATGATGATGATTGTCGGGGGCGCGGCTGCCGCTTGCTGCACGAGGAGTTAGAGGAAGGGAATCAGCTAGTCAAGTAATCCGTGCCAACTTACAGTCTGCATAGCCCTGGTACAGCTGTTGACAGTGACGGTCATGGTCATGAATTCGGTCACGGTCTCGGTGAAGAACTTGGTCATCGCCACCTGGTTCTGGGCGTTCTGGGCGCCCTTGTTCTTGGACTTCTTCTTTCCCTTCTTTCCCTTCTTCTTGCCGCCGACAAGAAGCTGCAAGGGCCCGCCTAGTAGTCCTCCTCCATTACCGCCGCCGAGATGTGGCGCCCGCTTCTCGCGCGACTGCCTATGTTCTTCATGGATACCGAGTGCTGAAGTCTGAGAAGAGGGTTAGTCGCCAATGGCCGAGTAGGTGAGAGGCGAGGAAGGGTGACAACGTACCAGCACAGAGACCGAGATGATGACAAGATTGATGGCGGCGATCCTCATGATCGTGAGGATACGCGGCAGAGATATTAAAGGTGCGAGTCCAGCTCAACAGTCCTGCTGTTGTAGGCGAAGAAGCCGATAGAAGAAAGGACAGGAATGGATCCCAAAAGGCCAGCCCATTAGTCTAGTGACTATCCATGCGCGTCGTTGGCGATGGGAAGAGAGCAGCTTCGGTGTCGGGAGAGGACGGCATGCAGAATCCAGCTTCACACCTCCTCCACAGCGAGCGAGTTTTTCTTGCGACGGGGAAGGGAACGTCGATCTGCGCGGAAGCAGAGGTTGTAAAAGAAGGGAGTTGCGTGGCAGTTCAAGACATGAGAATCGACAAGACGGCAAGGTCGGCCGAAGGATACGAGGCCCGGGCGGCAAGAAAGAGTGTTGAAAGAATCAGAACAAGCACATTGTATGGATAAAACCGGAAGAAAACGGCACAATTGCGGTCGACGGGGGGAAGGGGGAGGACGAGGCACTTGAGGACGCGAAGCAGGACGTGTGGAGAGGCGGACGTCTGAGGGTGCAAATGCCCTGCCAAGCCCTGACAAGCCGATTTTTTAGGGGGAGCGCGGCATCGGGCAGTCGGGCAGTCGGCACTTGTCGCTTGGGTGCGTACGGAGACGACATCTCAAACTGCGTGGTAGTGAGCATCTGAGACGAGACCCAAACAACTCCTTGTTTGGGGAGTCATGGCCAGGCCAAAAAGCTACCACGGGGCGGGGCGCTGTAGCGGAGTGGCTCGACGTGGGTCTCGACGTGAAGATTGGGAAGAGAAAATCCAGAGGGAAAGGGGGACAAGGCCCCATGCTATCATTCGAGGAGCGTTTGACGGGGCAGACGGGGTGGGCTGTGGATGCCGATGGCATCTAATTGATGGCGCGTCCTAGTCAAGCACATCTCGATAAGGCGCTCGAGGTTTTGAAAGCGGGTTGGCCGTCCAATGCGCCGTTGCCTCTGCCATTGAGCGTCCAAGGGTAGCGTCAAAGTGTGGACGTTTCCATTATCCAGGAACCTTCAACAAGATGCACGGCCGAGAAAGAATTTGGAAAATAAAAGGAAGACGAGGGCGAACAGACGGTCGGCAAAAGGGGGAAGGAGCAAAGGCTATCTTGTCGAGTGGCAGCGCGGCAGTCGGCAGAGTGGGAGCAAGCAGCGTGTGGCCTTGTACTCGGTACACCAGGCCACGAGCGAGATGGCATTAACGCGTAGGTATAAAGGTACTTGGGGATTCTGCAGTCGTCCATGGATGCCGGCAAGAGACGCAGCGCCTATTGCGCTTTGATTCCGGGTTGTTGGATAGCTGAGCTGGTATCAGGTGCGAAAAGCCCCAGATGCCGATACGTACCTTGCAGGAGTCGCGTGCACTGTTGTAGAGTCCCGACTTCACACGTGCGCATCGGTCGATGCAGCCCACTTATTTGCCGACAGGCTCCACATACATTGTCTCGCTAATCGGGCGCCACTTCCGATTGGCGGAATTGCTCAGCGATGCCGCAGCGGCGAGTACGTACCTCCCGTGGCCCCTCGGCCGCAGCAGCGTCTTACACGCACCGCTGCAGAACATCGCAACACTTGCAGAGTTCAAAGACGGAGACTCTGTCAGCCGCCCGCGGTGAGAAGCCGTGCTCGTTGGCGCTTGTCTGCGAACCTGAGCTCTTGCTTTTCCAAGAGAACTCCAGTGCACCTGCGCCGATCTGCTCTGTCAACCTTGGGAGGTCTTTGCCTAGACGTGCATGCTGTACTTCGTAGAAGGGGCGGCAATTACAAATGCAGCACCAGCAGCACCAGCACCTCTTGTACCCTCGTACCTTGTCAAGACCGGAGCTCGCGACTCCATCCGTCCAGCTGTTCAGCCAATCACGAGATGCAATTCCCCATGTATGATGACGTCCATGATGTGATGATTCCCTCTCGCGGATGCCGAGTCCAGCCAGATTTATTCTTCTCGGCAGCCAGCCGCCATAGACACTTGCACATTGTCCTCGTGTCTTGGTCTGCCTTCATCTCTAGCAATGCCATTGTTCAGAGTAACGGCATCATTCTGCTACTAAAACGGGACCCACGACGGCATCCTCCTTGTTTCAGCGTTTAGGGAAACTTGCAGACGTAGTCCGAGCTTGATGACCACGCCGACCTCACACCGTACCCATCGCAGCATACTCGCGCCGGTCCATGACAGTCAATCTTACCTCGTTTGCACCTACTTCGCCCTCGCCCAGCAGAAGCCACCGACGACACCTGGCCGGGGGCCTCACGGGCAATCATGACCGTCGCCCATGTCCTCGACAACTACTATCTGGCCATCACAGCCATTGTCACCGTCGTCTATCAGCTCTTCTTCTTTTCCATAGCCTTTACCTTCAAATTCGACAAGTTGACCGGTAAGCCACGCCCTCCCCACATCGCGCATGGCAATAAACACAGCTCACGCCGCGGCAGACCTTGCCGGCGGCTCCAACTTTGCCGTGCTCGCCATCCTCACTCTCGCGCTCTCCGGCCATCACCACGCTCGCCAGGTGGTTGCCAGCCTCTTCCTCATCGTCTGGGCCGTCCGTCTCTCCGGCTTCCTCTTCTTCCGCATCCTCAAGACGGGCTCCGATGACCGATTCAACGACAAGCGCGACAAGTTCTTCCCCTTTCTCGGGTTCTGGGTCTTTCAGATGGTCTGGGTCTGGACTGTCTCCCTCCCAGTCACCCTCATCAACAGCCCAAGCGTCACCCAGTACCCACAGCACAGCTTCGGCACCGGCAGAGACATTGCTGGCATCATCCTCTATGCCATTGGCCTAGCCATGGAGAGCATCAGCGATGTCCAAAAGTACCGATTCCGCAGCTCCCATGATGGCAAGTCCGTGTGCGACAAGGGGTTTTTTGCCTTTTCGCGGCATCCCAACTACTTTGGCGAAATCATTATCCAATTCTGTAAGTTCATTCATCCGCCGTCCCGCGATCGTCTGGTCGACTAACACGCACATGGACAGCAATCTACATGATTGCCGTGTCGTCCGCCGCAGACGGCTATGTAGGCGGTCAGGCATACAAGGCTCTTTATGCCTCGATACTCGGGCCCTTCTTCTTAACTCTGCTCCTCATGTTCGTCTCGGGCCTACCCCTTTCCGAACGCCCCAAGGCCAAGTCGCGCTACGAAAATGGCAACAACTGGACAGAGTACAAGCACTGGCTTGACCGCACCAGCATCCTCATTCCCTTCCCACCACAGCTCTACGCCAAGATGCCCGTCTTTCTCAAGCGCACCGTCTTCCTCGAGTTCCCCATATACGTCTTTGATCCCGCCAAGCACTCGGACAAGCAGCTGCCCGGCGGCGACTCGGAGGACACCCACAATGAACCTGCGCACGGCAGCGATCGCCAGAGTCTGGTCTAGCGGAGTGTGAGCCCTCACCCGTTTATACAATACTGGCGAGCCACCCTTGCCGGGAGAGGTAGCTCAGTCTTAAAGTAAGAAAAGGAAATGTAATTATATAGATACCCGCTATATACGTGTAATACGACGTCATGAATGGCATGCCTCATGCAAGTATCTGAGCAAGATCCAAGGCGATTTGAAAGTCTTCACCTTTTCTTGCCGCCCATACTGAATTATATGCGGCTGTCATCTGCCTCGTCGGCTCCTCTCGGACCGAAGGACTCCACCAGACGAAGGGCCTGTCGCGCTGTTCGTATCCGCGCACGAGCCCCTTCGCGTTTACTCGACGACACAAAAGCCGGCGGCGGGGGACGGGGATCTGCCTCGGAACCCTATAACTAGCGACCGTCAGGTCAGGCCCCACGCGGCATGGCACCCCGGGACTTGACGGTCATTTCGTATGGAGGAGGGATTCCAGTGAAGCCCGGAACAGAGGGAAGGCGACAGGGTGACATTGGAGCTATAAATTACCCATCAACCTTGTCCACGGAAGCTCCCGACTCCGAGCGGTGAGAAGTGGACCGCGATTTGTAAGCCGCTGGCGGTCGTGATGCCCTGCTCGATGGCATATTGTGTCTGGGTTGCTGCGAAATAATCGATGTAGCCGGTCCTTTCAACGATGCGCTGCTTGTCTGGGCGGCGCACTTGCTTTGCGCAAGACATGCGCTTTTCCATTAACGATGGCGAGCGATGACCGCAGATGCCATCTCCTGTCATCGAGCGTTTGTAGGTCCATCATCCTGACTTATTGAGACAATTCTCTCGAGGGGGGTCCTGGCCAAGTATTGGGACCTAGGTCCATTTTGCGAGAGCTCACCAAAAAGTCTGATGCCTAAAGGTTTCGCCAAAGTTGTCGACCCAGTGTGCTCGGATGCCGATAATCAAGATGCTGCTTTGCGCCCAGACTCTCGTCCAGGAGACTGCCGTCAGGGCCTGCGCCCTCAAGGCGGCACCATTCCCTCGGACCGGGTCGGCGGGATGTTGACGCCCTCGAGGCCCCTCTTCAAGCCCGCCTTCTTGCCGTACTCGACGTTGCGCGGGACCTCGAAGTCGCCCCGCGCCGCGAACCAGAGCAGCGTCTCGGGCTCCGGGCCCTGGGCCGCCTGCTGGTTGCCCCTTTTGCCCTCCACCCCGCCCGTACCGTCTTCGGCGTCGTCGGCGTCGTCCTCCTCGTCCTCCTCGTCATCGCTCTCCTCGAGCCCGCGGCGGAGCCCGGTGCGCACGTTTTCCGTGCCCATGGCGCGCTCCTCCTTGGTGTAGACGTCGTCAGCCTCGTCGCGCACGTACTCGGCGATGCGCCGCTGTGTCCACTGGCGCAGCTCGTCCCAAATGTCCTGCAGTTCGGCGATGCCCTCTGGGGTCGCCAGCCTAGCCGTCTCGCGCCCGTCGATGACGAGCTCCTCGACGTCCGGCTCGAGCTTCTTGCGCAGCAGCTGCGTCAAGATGTTTTCTTGGGTGCGGCCGGGGTAGTTGGTCGACGGGTGGATGGCCATGCGCGCGAATAATTCCGAGTTCTCGCTTAGGTTGTCGAGCACGGTCTGCAGGTTCCGCTGCAGGATCTGCGCCGAGGCTTGGAGGGAGGAGCTGTGAGCCGTGTTAGCTCGTCGCGTTGAGCCGGGATTGGTACGCCTACGGTTGAGGGAGCGGATTGCTCTTGAGAATGTCCATCTTGAGACTCTGGATGCTACTAGACAGCTGTGCCACTCGAGCGAGCATTTGCTCGACCGACTTGAGCTCGTCCTCATCGAGGCCCAGTGTCGCCATCTCGTCTCCGCAGGGTGCTCCCCGGGATTGATTTGAGGCGTGCGCTTTGCAGGGCCGGCTCGAGAAGATCAGATCGCCACTTGACGCGCGCGAACAAGGAGCAAAAGGCCTCGGGTTTCCATTCGTCGAAGGCAGGCATGGGCGGATCGTTGATTCTTTGGCGGCCGAGGCTCGAACAGAGCTCCATTCTATGCCCGGGCGGTCGTCATTCGGGGGGCATTCTTAGGTAATCAACAGTCTGGTGTGTGTACGTGCCTCGCAGAGCAGTACCTACCTACCTTACTTCTCACCATTGCGGACGCAGACCGGACAATGATTGACATTTCTAGCCATACTTGCTCATTTACTTTCGTTTTTAATGCGTTCTTCCCGCAAGATGGAACATATATGAACAATCACATCGCGCCTAATTCACAATGTCAAACAAAATAGGCTTCACCTATTCATTAAGGCGAGAAACGTTTTGTATGTGGCGCGGAGTCAAAAGCTACAACACCCAAGTAATTGTAATAAATTCATCACATCTGATCGTATTTCCATCTCAAATGACGCTTTACATCTCATGAACATATGCTACATCATTCTCCAGGTCTGTCATCTGACGTCCTACGATTCCCAACTCGCAACCCGGTTTCTCGCCCCCGGTCGAGAGTCTCAAGACTTCATCGCCCCTTCGTGGCGCGGCCGTAGCATCTGCCTGGGGGCGTTGTCAATCTGACGTATGTAACAGCAGGACATGCCCACTGCCAAGCATTCTTACCGTGACTGATCCCACAAGTAGTCTTACTCCCGAGTTCTAGCCTGTCCACCTGGCCAGGCGGCGTTGTGTCCCGACTTTGGGGATTCTTCCAGGTGCCTCGAGTATCCAAACACAGTTTGCGGTAGCTGAGCGGCCATCGAGAATAGGATGCGTGTTCCGTTCATCCATCGGTGCGCATTCTTAGCCTCGAGTCGAGCTTACTGTTTTGGTGACCACGTAACCATTGGCATCTACAAAGGGATAGCGAGCACGTCGCTCAAGGTCATCGAGCGGGATGGTCGAACGAATGTACCTGTTTAAGAAGAGTCAGTTGATGTTTACAATCCGAGTGGCTGCTTCATCATCGCATGCCAGGCACAGCAGGGACTCCAAAACTTACTTGGTACGGCCATCATCGACGGGGTCAAAGTCCCAGCTCGTGAAATGCCCAACCTTGAGCGCATCCCAGACCAGACGCCGACTGCGCTGCGACTGGAGGACCTTTTCCGTAATGGCATCAAAGTCCCACTTAGCCTTGGCCTCGGCGTCATACTCTTCGAATCGGGCTTTCGCCTCTTCTTCCTGTGGTGTTTGCGGTGCAACCTTGATGAGACGTGCCAAGTTGTCAAGCTCGAGAGGATCCCACTTGAGGTTGTAGAATTGAGGCTCGTCTGCTTGGCAAATAATGTATTTCCAGTGACCACGCCGAATCATCATCATGGGACGAACGGTGCCTTCGCCCGTGTACTCGGCAAAGACTGTGTCGTGACCTTCCTCGCCCTTCAGATGAGGCATCATGCTGAGTCCGTCCATGGGCAAGTATGGTGCGGGCTTAACGCCAATGATATCGCATATGGTGGGGAGCAAGTCAAGAGTCGACACGTTGCGAGAGACTCGGCGAGGCTCAAACCACTTGGGATAGTTGACGAGGAGCGGAACGCGGACCGAAGACTCAAAGTAGCTCATCTTGTACCATAAGCCTCGTTCGCCCAGCATATCTCCGTGATCGCCGCTAAAGATCACAATGGTGTTATCGGCCAGACCGGCTTCCTCGAGCGTCTCAAGGAGCCTGCCGATGCAATCGTCGACGTAGCTGACGGAGCCATAGTATGCACGCTTGGCCCTTTTAATTTGATCGTCGGTAAGATCCTGGTCCCAGAGGTCGGTAACGTGCATGAGACGCTTGCTGTGCGAGTCAAGCTGCTCCTTGGGAATCCGAACTTTAGGCAAGTCAATATCGACGTCTTCATACAGGTCCCAGTATTTCTTGGTAATCGTATAAGGATCGTGAGGATGCGTGAGCGAGACCTGTAAATGAAGAGCAAGATGTCAGCTCCTGCAGTCGCTACCCTCCGCAAAGCTTGATATGCCGGCTTCATCATTCACTTACAGTCAAGGAAAACGGACGCTTTTCAGGTCCTTGGCGTACGTGATCCCACAGGTACTGCGTGCTCTTGAACATGACCTCCTCGTCGTAGTCCAGCTGATTGCTGCGACCGCAGGGACCAGCTTGGAGAATAGAGCTTGCGTTATGATACCACTCGAGACGAGTGTCTGGCTCGTCCCAGTTGACCGCCCAGCCAAAGTCGCCAGGATAAATGTCGCTGGTCAGACGCTGCTCGTAGCCATGGAGCTGATCGCCGACAAAGTGCATCTTGCCCGCGAGAGCAGTGTGATAGCCCCGGGAGCGGAGGTAATGCGCGTAGGTCGGTATCTCGGAGCTGATTTGGGAGGCATTGTCATATGCGCCAATCTTCATGGGCAACAGCCCGGTGATCATACTCATGCGCGATGGGGCGCACAGAGGCGAAGGGCAGTAAGCCGAATCGAACTGAACCGCTCCGGCTGCGAGGCGGTCGAGATTTGGCGTCTTGATCTGAGATTCCTGATTATACATTTTGAGCTGAGGCGCGGCTAGCTGATCAGCCATGATGTAGAGGATATTGGGCTTTGAGCCATCGGGCCCTTTGGAGGTGTGCGATGCCGCAGAGCGCGGTAAAGAATTGAGGTCCGGAGACATTGTGAGTAGACTTGGAAGAGACACCTGTTGGTTACTGAGACTGGAGGAGGCTGGAGGGTGGTTTCTTTGCCAAATGGCTCGACTACTTTCCGTCGGCGAGAGTCAGGACAGGCGGCGGTGGAGAGCTGGCTGGAGTTGACGAGGCCAGAGGTGCAACGCGAGGTGCGACAACAGCGAGGAGGGAACGGTCTAGAATATCAGGGATTCAAAGAGCTGCTATGGTTTCACCCTAGAACGTCGCCGACGCCGAGTGCCAGTTCTTATTCCTCTTTCCCTGGTAGCCTCACAAAATAGAGGACAACAAGATTTGGAAGCCAGAAACCCTAGATCGACCGAGAATGGATAACAAATTCCGGGGTTTGAGACGCGCTTTAGAGCCTGACACTGGAAGAAATGATGCTTTCCTGCCCCGCTGTAGCAAAGAAGATGAGTTAGAGATCCGAGTGCGGTGGAAGACCAACGTTTGGATAAGAAAGCCCTTAGAATGAAGCGGATGAGGAAGCCAGGTAGGACGACAGTCCAAGCAGGAGGAGGGAAGAACGGCGAGGGCGAGAAGGCTAGGGATCTAGGACAAGGGGCGAGATAAAACGATGCAAAGGCTAGAGGGAGGTGACGGATGACGACGATGAGCACATGGATGGCGTGACAGAGAGTACGAAGAGCAAGTCGCTTAGAGGCAGATGGACGAGAGAACGGTTGGGCCGGCTCGGGAAACAAGACAAGGGTATGTGAGGAGAATCAAGAGCGGTGACACGGATGGAAGCGTCGACGGCCAGGAGCTTGACTTTATGCCATTCCGACAGCCGCCGACGTCGCCCGCTGCTCTGGGCATTACTCAGGGTCTCGCACCCACCCAACACGCGCCAACGATCAAAAGGGAAAGGGAAGGGGGCGGGGGATCAGGCAGTTCCCCAATATGCACGCTAACGGCGAGACGGGACAATGGTACAGAACGTGGCCAAAAGTCTGCGAACACTTTGACCCCACTCGTCGCGTCGCGTCCATGACTCGTATACGCGTCTAATCTTCATTCCTTCATAACTTGCGATTGCAATGCCGGACGAGCGTGCCTTTGGCACTGAAATAAGTGCCAATCGCCAGCGTTACTATCAATTTAGTCCGGTGCAGAAAGCTGTAATAGTGAGCCAGAAAAGTGCAGGTTTGTCTTTCCGCGATGTCGCACGCGAATTCAACACGTCACCTTCGACAGTCCACCGAATCTTCAATCAATGGAAAAGTGACCGCACAGTCGAAATTCGACCTAGAAAAGGTCGTCCGCAGAAGCTTACGCCTTCAGAGATTAATTACATACGTTTATTAATTAAAAGGAACCGTCGCATTACATATAAAGCGCTCGTCGGTGCGACAGGGTGTCGCGTTAGCCGTACAACTATCCGTCGGATTCTCCGACGAGATTTCCGGCGCAAATGGAAAGCAATACAAAGAATTCCGCTATCACGAGAAACAGCAAAAACGAGGCTACAATTTGCAAAAGGTTGGGCTGGAGAAGAAGACGAATTGGCTGAGGTATGGGCTTCTAAACCCGAGGCGATATTTCCGAGAAGACTGACTTACACGCCCGGATTACCACCTCTCTAGACAATCTTCTCTGACGAGTGCTCCGTACAAAATAAACCGAATAATCCACGTGGATGGGTATTCCGAAAGCCTCACGAACGATTTAACCGTGATCTCGTTAACAATACGGTTCACGGGAAGCCGGAAATCTCGATTATGGTCTGGGCAGGCATCTGGCGAGGCGGCCGGACACCCCTTGTAATCATGGAGCGCGATAGCGCCGCAAAGAAGAAGGGTTATACCGCTAAAAGCTATCAGAAAGCTCTATCCGAAGGCCTTCTTCTAGTATACGATGGTACGAGGCGTTTCCAGCAAGACAACGCGAGGATTCACAATTTCGGCGGCACGCCCCAGTTTCTCCAGCTTCACGGCGTTGAGTATATTGATTGGCCGCCTCATTCGCCTGATCTCAACCCAATTGAGCACGTTTGGCGGCTTCTTAAAGACAAGCTAGCGGAGTTATGCCCTCATCTCGCAGAATTGAAAAAAAACCAGGCGTCAATCGAAGAACTAGAAGCGCACTTGCGGTCTGCGTGGGAAGCTATTCCGCAGGATCGGATTGACAGCCTACTATCTTCTCTACCTCGTCGGCTCGCGGCAGTACGAAAAGCCCGGGGTTGGTATACACGGTATTAAACTCCAAGAATAGAGCTTTCCAACGGTATCGCCAGCTTTATTTTTTATAGCTTCGTTGTACAGAAATTAATTCTTAAAGTTTATTCAATGTCTCGTGGTGTTGCTGTGCGGGGCGCGCGTTCGTAAACTTTTGGCGCCTATGTTTAGGGCAGTGCCAAGACGTTGGGGACGTGGGGGGCAAGGGGTCTGCCGTATGTGCGTATGAGTTTATCGGGGATTTGCGGTGCGTTGCGAACTTTGTGTGTGTGTGTGTGCGCGAGTAGTCTCCCCGAGTAGAGAATATGCAGAATCAAGAATGTCCATGCAGGGGAGGAAGGAGCACCCAAGCATGAAGTACTGCATCCTGTACGAAGTATATACCTGATAATACCATACAGCATGGATTCAGTGTCGATCTGTCGCACCAGGCGTGGCCGCAGACACCTGACTGTCGACAAGACGATCAAGTAAGCCAAGCCGCCAAGCTCGACAAGACCACTCTACAGCTTCAGGCTAATAAGGGGCCCGGACGGATACATGGCCGCGTGACGTCCACCGCGGGGACGTGCCCCGGCGCGTCCAAGGGTCAACTCGTCGCAGCTTGATGAAGAAGGTCGAGCCATGAAAACGTCGAGATGAGCTGCACTTTCCCTCGCCGCTTGGCAAGCCTTTTGCAGACAGTCACATGCCCCCCTGGGTATTCGTGCGCGAGCTAACAAGGTACACACGTACGAAGTGCGACTGTCCAGACTCCCAGCACGGGCGGACCCTAGGCCAGAGTCGGCAATGGCGCAATCGCCCTCCCCTTCTTGCATGATCCACGCCCAAACCCAAACTCGACCCCCAAATCTCGCTGGTCCGCCAAGTCTCGATCCGTCAGCCGAGAACCTCCAGTCGGATTGCGTGCCAGCTCCCCTCGAGCTTGCAATACCGCCCTTCCCTCCCATTACTAATTCTCAAGCCTCCCTTCCTCCACCCATTTTTGAGTCTCCTCATCACGTCACCTCGCCCACAAACGACGACACGGCGACAAACGGTCGATCGCGTCCCGTCCCCAGAAATGTCGAGGCAAGTGTCGGTCCATGGTCATGAAAGAGTGGTATTACGTCAATCCTCGCGTCTCTACCCATGCTCAAGACAAAAACTATGCAACCCGCAAGTCTCAGACGCCTCCTTCGCTGAACAAGGAAATCGAATCCAGAAAGGACAAACAATGCATGCTTCCGTGTGACGATCCCGACATCCATCATCCCGAACGGCCCCATCGTCAGCCGCCTGACGCTCTCGTGTGTACACATTGACCCCCGTATGTAGCCACCATCATGATTCCACACCTCGAGCGGAAAGGGGATCCACGTCAAGGTCCATGATATTCGTTATACCGTTTCCCCAGCTCCCAAGAGATGAGTATTCGATGCGTGACTGGTCGTCCCGTCCCCGCCATCAAAAGCCACGTGGGACTCGACCATCAACAGTAGTGCACGGCTGAATGACCGCGAATCGAGGCCTCTGCGGCCGAGAATAACAAGGTGTCGAAAATTTGTGGCCAGAATTGATTATGTGCAGGAATTGGCTGCGTTGACTCCATCAAGCAGTTCGGTAGAACTTCTTGTATATGAGGTGCAGCAACAGGTTGACGTTGAGCTTGAGGTTACCCTCGAACAGGTTCATAAACTGATGCGACTCGAATTGAGCTTGCAGCAGGTCCTCAATAGGCACCAGCGCGCTCGCTCCGGGCATCTGAATGTGGCCGCGCGACCCTTCAAGCACAAAGATACCCACCTCGTCGCAGGAAATCGTCAAGTTGATCTTGTCCAGGTCGCGTTCGCTGGGGCCGCTCCATGATACGAGCACTCCCTTCTCGGATAGCGCCCGCGCACTGTACTTGTAGCTCCCAAACTTGGGAACGCGACCGCTGCGCTCCAGCTCGCGTTGATGATTGTATTGCTTGGTAAAGGGGAGGAGGAATCGCTTCTTCCTACAAGCGTCACGCTTCAGTCAGCCTTTGCATCTCGCGATTGACAGTGGTGATTCCACTTACCCCTTCTTGTTTTGCAGTGTTGCCATGGCCTGTTCAATGTAGTCGTCGTAGCTCTTTCGCTGCTGCTCCAGGTATTTGGCCTTCTCGTGCAGATTGCCCAGCGTGAGGCGTACGCCCTCGAGTTCACGCTGCCTCTGTACTCGCCTTCGGCTCTTGGTCCTGATGTCGCTCGCAATCGCGTTGAGCACATCTTGATAAAAGTTGTGCTTGGAAATGCGCCCCATCTGTTCCAATCGCATCACGTTCTCCAGCGCCGTACGCTTGAGCTCATAGTACGTCATCCTCGTCACGTCGGCCATGTTGGCGTCCGAGTAGGCCCCCCTGGTTCGGCTTTCTTCGGAAAAGTCATCGTGTAGCACCGTCTCCCACCTTTGCTCATCCTCAGGTGCAATGGGCTTGACGAGAATCTCGAGGAGGTTGGTGCCCGTCTGTACCCTGATGATGTACAAGACGCATCGCTTCGTCTCCATAAACAGCGCCTTAACCTCTGCTTCCGGGTCCTCGAGGTCATGAAGCTTGGGCGTCAAAAACATGTGGATATCCGAGGAACCCGCCGCATTCATCTCGTTCTCGTTGTTCTTGGCGCTTCCCAGGTCCTGCATGATTTCGCGGAGGACGTCGTCCCGGTTCGGACACATGGCCACAAGTTCAGTCGCCACAAGGTTGTGAATGGCAAAGACGTCCGTCATCTTAATGTATAAAGTCGGCTTATTTTTTGCGTAGAGGTCGTTGAACTCGTCAATGTCAAACGTCCTCTCGGCGTCTGGCACGGCAATCAGGTCGCTCATGATGTCGTGAAGCCGCTCTGTCGACTCGGCCACAAACGCGTTCAGGGGCTGCAAGTAAACGTTGTCTCCGCCAAAGGGTCTCCCGGAAGCAATCTGCCCAATTACCTTGGCCACCTCGCTCAAGTTCCGCTTTTGCAGAGGGCTCAGAGTCTTTTCGATGACGCCCACTTGCTCGGGGGATACCCAAGCTGGCTGCAGGTAGAACTTCCAAAGCCAGTTGCAGACGACTTGAAGCAGGTGCTCTTGCGGCTCGTTGGCAAAGTGTTGGCACAACGTGTCAAACATTTGACCACAGAGGAATCGTAGACCATAAGGCATCTTATTGAGTTGGTCCTCGAGCGCCAAGAAGAACTGGACACAGATTTCACGAAGATCCCGAAGGTGATCGATAAAGACTCGTCTGGTCTCGGGGTCTCGGATGGCCACGTCACGGGGAACGTCTAGTGGCCGATGATCGGGACGACCAGTGCGCAGCTCCTCATTGTTGATGGCCGACCGGTAGATTTGAATTGGATCGCTCTCCAGGTCAAGGTCGGGATCTTCGATGAAATTGTCGCGAATCAGCGGGCCAAACAGACCTCGCAGGTATTTGCGGTCTCTCGGAGATCGTGTGTAGTTGGCCAGGAGCTTGGTCCAGAAATAGTTGCCCCTTGTGTATTCTTGAAGGATGGCGGCACCCTCAATTTCCTCGCGAACGGATCGCGCAATGAGCTTCAACAAATAGTACTCTTCGCGTCGCTTCTGCGCATAGCCGAACAGACTCATCATGAGGAGCTCGATTCTCTTGCACTCCTTCTCGGCAGTACCCTGCTCGCGCATGCGCTTGAATAGTCGAGCTAGATATTGTGGCTGGGTCTGCAGGCTGAAAAAGAGCTGCTGGTAGGACTCGAGCTTCTTTCTCGAGCTCTTGTTGAGGGCCTTGAGATCAAACTGGTTGCTGGAGGATATGGTAGAGTTGGCCAGGAATCCCATCGAACTGCCTCCGTAGTTGTGCTGATGCCGGACGACCTCGTCGAGAGTAATCTTGTTCTTCACCAGAAGCGCGATCTTGATGTCGAGCTGGTTGATGTACTGTTCTAACATCTCGTTCTGTCGGACTTGCTGGACAACCGTCTTTCGGATCCGCTCAAACTCAATCTCCTCGTTGAAGTCAAAGTCACTGTCGTTGAGCAGGTGCACAAAGTTCTTGACTGCGTTGACGGGCGGGTTCTTGCCGGTGGTGAGGCTCTTGTATGCCTCGCCTTGGACCTTGGCGCGCACAAAGCTCTGGATCTTGACAACTTTTTGCATGTTCTCGTTAAAATACCTCTTCTTTTCTTCGAATCGCGCGCGCACAAGCGAGCCTCTGACGGCCGCCTGAACGGCAACAATGGAGTCCTCCTCCTCGGCAAACTCCTCGAGGAGATCTTCGATTTTGGCACGAGATATCATGGCTTTCAGAATCGCTTGGAATGCCGCCGTGGCGTCGTCGTGCGAGTGAAGCTCGTCCATGAGTGCTTGGTGTTGCTGGCGTCTCAAGTATCCTCGGGCTTCTCCTTGGAGACTGGTGATATCGGGGCTGTGAAGCTCAAGCTGCTGCTGCAAGATCGATACCCTTTGCCGCTCAAGGAGGCCTCTTGCGTGTGATTGTAGATCCAGTATTTCTTTCGCACTCTCCTCCAAAGCGTCGAACTGTGCCTTCATCTCTCTTCGCACTGCCGCAGCCCGTATCCAGGCCTGCAGGAGCGCAACACCCGACGAGTGCTGCTCCAGCTCTGCTTTCACGGCTTGCTGTCGAGCGCGGGCGAGGTTGCCTGATATGACTCCCTGTAATTCAGACCATCTCAGGTCAAATGAGCGCAACTGCTCCTGCTCGCTGGCGAGCTGAGTTCTTATCAGCAATGCCCTCGCAGCAGCTTGCACACCGACAATGGCTTCCGTCTGTCCCTCCAGGAGACGCAGGTCATCGGCTACGTGATTTCTCAGCAGCATGCCACGGGCGAAGGACTGAAGTGACAGGACAGTGTCAGAGGTACTCTGAGTCTCTTGCTGCTGAGATGAGTGGCGTTTGCGGACCAAGAACCCTCTGGAGATCGCTTGAATCTCTCGAACAGGGCCATTGCATGCCTCGAGGTTAGACCTCTGCTCACGGATCTCGTTGCGAACCTTTTTTGCTCGAACAAGGCTCTGAAGCTGAAGTACTTCTGGCTCCAACGTCTTCCAGATTTCGTCACTTTGCTCCAAGCCTTGACGGACGAGGAAGCCGCGAACGGCACTCTGAACGAGGATCGCGGACCGCCGCATCTGGAGATGATAGCCCATGATTTGACGCGCAAAATCGCCGCGAATATGTGCCTGCAGGTCGATCAAGTGTTCCTCGTTGGCCCATAGGCCCTGCATCGTGGTACCGAGTCCCATTCTCAGGAGAGCTCCGCGAGCTTGTGATTGTAAGTCGAGGATGGAAGGTTCAACTTCGGCGAGTTCACGATCGACTCTTTCCTCCTCCGTCTCTTCTGGCTCTGGCTCCGGTTCGGGTTCGGGCACTCCAAAGTCGGCGCCCATGTTGCCGAAGCTAGGCATACTGGACCCCAGCTTATCCAGACCCTTTTGCATTGCCTCCAGCTCATGGTGCTCAAACTCAAGTTGGCCTACGAGGTTGCCAATGCGAAAATCGACGATGCCCTTGCGAAACAGGAGCCAGCTCAGCGCATGTATGCAATGGATGACCTTGGGGATATTCTTCTTTTCGTAGAGATCTATTAGTTCGAACCGAAAGAGATCTGGCAGCTCAACCTCGTCCAGGTACCGAAAGAAGATTGCGATGTTGTCTGAATGCCGATACTGAAGTTTTGGGTTGTGAAATATTCGGAAGCGTTTATCTGGGTTAAGCGCCTCGACGACTTCTGCCAGAGTGACTCCGTCCCGGAGAGCCTCTTCTAACTCGACGATGGGAGGTATCGGCTTGTGGATGATGTCCTCGATCCACTCCTTTGCCTCTCCTATGTGGCATAGATATTCGTAAGCTTGAAGGAATTGACGCTGCTTGTCCATCCAGTTGCGCCCTTCCCAGCTGTAGCCAGCCGTCTTGGAGTCGCGGCCGACATTGACCTTATCGACGCGCTGAAGACGCCTCCGGCCGCGCAAGCCAGTGACTTCTTGTGCGGAAGCGAAGTCATCGGCAGATTCGGAGCGAGCAAGCTTCGAGAGGGTGCGCAGCTCTCGAGTAGTGGAGCGACCGAGCTGTTCCAAGTCGGGTCGCGCGATTTGTGTCGTGTGAGCAGGGGGGGGCGACGAGTTGCTAGATGGCATTGCGCTACTCCGCAGAACAGAATCGGAACGTGTCAGAAGCATCGACTGCGGACGCAAGGGCAGCGGCCGTGACGGCGATTTGGGCGACGCCAGGCCGTCACCATAGGTGAGGGCCAGCTTGCCAACATCACAACTCTTGCCGCGCTCATGTCTCAGGATCGGGTGGCTTGGAGGCGTCGCGGGCGCGCGAGGAGGGGACGAAGCCGGCGGTTGTTGGAGGGGACGCAACGTGCGACGAATGGAGCCGTTGGGGTTCCCGTGGGTTAGGTCGGAGGCACTCATTGCCCCTGCTTCGAAGGTCCGCGCTCTGGTCAGGACATCGCTTTGGCCACGCCTGTGTAGTCTTGGCGGAGTTTTGGGATCTTGGGCGGTCGTCGGGGAGGTGGAAGCTGACGTATATGGACTGACGAGGCTGTGGCCAGAAGCACACGAGTAGCCAGACGAGGCGGATGAGGATGTCGTGGAGGGATGTCTTGCGAGAATATCGGCGTTGGCAGCAAAGTCGACGGTGTGCGATTGGCGAAGAGGATGCGGCGAGGATGACATGGCGGCGGTGGCTGTCTCGTCCCTTTACGGACGGCGGTCACCTGATGGGCCGGTCTCTCTTTGGTCGAGGCGTGATCTGCTTGCTCTCTCGGGCAGGTAATGGTTGGCGGGATTGGACTTGGCGCCCATCAGGGCATGGTCTGTATCGGGCCGGGGCGTCGAAGGAATGTGCGAGGCTCCGCCGCTGTGGGCAAATGGAGCTTGAGGACGAGTAAAGAGTCGGTTCTGGGTCGCCGGACGGTAGGCATGCGCACGAGATGGATTCTAGGTCGTCAAAGGGGCAACAGGTGCCGAGGACAGACGAAATGTACAGTGTGGGTTGCGCGCGTCGCGGGTCGGCGGTGCGCTCGCATTGGAGGTCGTCGAGTATGCCGCGGTGGATGTTGAGCAACGAGACAGAAGGAGCCCTGGAAATGTGAGGCCGAAACGAGTGACAAAGGCCAAGCAGAGCAGATGCATCAATCGGGCCAATGTTGAGCGCCTGCAGTGTCCCGCGCGGGGTCCGTTTTCCTTTTGCTGCCCTTGTCCGTACCTGCTAGTATTGGCCTGCCCAGCGAGTGACCACCGCGTGCCCCAACCTGCCCTTGGCTGCCGGTTCACTGTCGTCCTCGCTCAGGCTGACTGCAGGCCTCTGAGCCCGAACGGGCTGCTGAGCGTTTTGGGTGTCGGATAAACAAACAACGGGACGACGGCCTAGCAACAGCCTCGCGCTACCTGCCCGAATGAAGCAGTCTGCGCCCGCTGATTGGCCCAACGTCATCTTCATGGTGCGGCCCACCCACACCTCGACGCTAGCATCTCGAACAGCAGATCCACGGCCTTTTTGCTGTGCCTCTCGGATGGACGATGGACGCCTTCACAGACAATGTGTCGACTCATGGCGTCTGCGCCGGTGAGTACATGTTCGGCATTTTCTCAGCCAAAAAAAAAAGCGAGGCCTTTGCAGTCCCTCGTTCCGTCGTCCGATCCGCTTCTCTCCATCGGCAGGTTCGCCTCTCCGACATGTGATGCATGGCCACTGCCCAGGGAAACAACAGTCCGCATTGACCTTGGCTCGCCTGCATGAAACTCGGGCCGCTAAAGCACTCAATCGCAAATTTCCGTCAGCCCAGACTATCCACATTGTCGGGAAACACCCTCAAGAACCGGGCTCAACGCGTTTGGGCTGTTGATTGCCTGCACTTGCACGTGCCAGAGGTCTCTGTCTGCAGCCAGAATCATCCGTCCCGGAAGCTGTACACTCAGTAAGGAGACCGGAGAGATGAAGCACACCGAAGTCATGTCCAATGTCAGACATTCTTCGGTCGCGATTTATGGCTCTAGGGTAGCATATATACCAAGCTGCTTCGAGAACGACGCGTGCTCCGTAACTGCGCGCCACTTGACACGCTCGCCAAACATACACCCCTTTGAATCCTTCAACAAAGGAACTGTTGCTTGGCTCTCGTCAAGTCGGGACGCTCGAGCCATGGGCGGGAGCGGAGTCGCGTCCGACGACTTGGGCGCATCAAGTCGAGCTGCGGATGCTCCGCCTATTCGCGACCGAATCGAATTTCCGGCTCTCATTGGCTCCCAAGCACAAGTCAATCCTTCCCCGTAGATCCCTCCCCGCAGCCCTGGCATTGTGGACCTTGTGGTACCTGACGGTACTGATTATCTCATCATTGTGCTCTGTTTGTTGGACATCACTTACAGCATGTTTATCGGCTATTCATCGGCTCACTTCCCCGCCAGGTACCTACCTACCTCTAGGCACATACAGAGGCCCATCGGATGAGGTCACCTGGAGCGACACCACCAAAATCAACAGAATGCAAGACGTCGTCTTACTGACATAACCTCACATGCTGCTTGCGCCCACACCTACAGCCAATAGGCCCCTCGACCACTCGACAATATTCGAGCCAATTCACAGACACCTGCAACCACCACCACTCAAAAGAAGCCATGACAGAAAGCCAACTGCAGTGATCCACGTCGCGTCTAGCGCAAACCCTGACTTCGCCTACCGCCCCAGCGTTGTCCGTTCCCACCAAACTCTCTTAATCACCCCTTTGGCAAAGACGTATTGAAAAAACCCTCCCTGTGGCGCAAATCGCCGCCCGAAACCATGTCATCGGGGAAACAGCGACCCTCTGTGCTGGTATAACCTCTCAATTCGTCCCGTGGGAAGACAATTCGGACCCTTCTAGGTTACTGACGATAGCTACGCCCAGGTCACAGACTCGCGCGAGAGGTCGAACCAAAGAAGACCGCCGAGACGTCAAGACACAGCGACTGGCCCCGTGGGACGCACACCGATGCGATTCATGACGGTCGACAACGTACTCCAGTTTAACTCACAGATCCCCTCCGGTCAACCACGCGGACCACCGGTACCGACCCAACGACCGCATATTGTGGGTGGCGGCGCGATGCCTGGACGACGCATCTCAAGCGGCGGGCTGCCGAGTATCCAGTCACGAACAGGCCAACCGATACCCTCGAGGACGACCAAGATCAGCCAAAAGCTAGTTCTGCTGCCAGAGACGAATCAAAGCGACGAGGATGCCGAGGAAGAGGTCGAGAGCGAGTCGGTGATGGCACGGAGATTGCAAGACGAGGAGAACCGGCCTCTGATGGACGAGGAGCTGGACGTGTTGAAAAAGAGAGGCGGTATTCGTGGCAAAAGCTATGCTGAAAGGCTACCCAAGGTTCAGCGAAAGGACAAGGTGAGCCGATTGACGGCCTACTGCACGGCACAAGCCTTCAAGCTCGCGGGCACGTCGGAATTCCTGAGGAAAAAGCACGAGGCCAAGACCAAACTATACGACGATTGTCTCTACGCCATCTATGCTCTGCCGCTCCTCAACGGGACCGAGGGGTATCGAGTCCGTGGCCGACCGATGCTCAAGACACCAGGCACGGGAAAGACGATGCTCGATCTCGAGATTGAGCGCAGCGAAGGGCGCGACCATCATGAGGGCTACTTTGAGGACGATGCGTACACTGCACCCGAGAACCAAGAGAGAGGGAACCGTTCAATGGGCCCCTATGCAGACCAGTCACCAGACGATGAGCCTCAAAGGGACGGTGAGGATGGCCTACCTTCGCAAATGAACCGGCTGGCACCAGACGCCAAGAACTTTGCCGAAATATTCATCTTTTCGTATGGCGTGGTGGTATTTTGGAACTTCACCGAGCATCAAGAAAAGGACATTTTGGCGGATCTCACCTTTGCAGACGCAGAAGACGGCATCAGTCTCCTGACCCGGCCACTGGACCAGGATGACTTCGAGACGGAGGAGTTTCATTTCGAGTACAGCGGCGATGTCAAGCGCCCGCGCGTCTTCAACGACATGATTACGCTGTTGCCACGGTCCGACCACATGATCAAACTGACCATCAGCCACGCCATTGCGCAGAGTACCAAGTTGTGCTTCTTTGAGGAAAGGATGAGCGAGACCATGCTTGATGCGCAACACGTCCCCAAGACGCTGGCCCTGACGGGACAGCTCAACATGACGAGGACAGAGATTGTCAAGATCCTGGGGCGACTATTCAAGAGCCGCGTCGACATCAACCTATGTAAGTCCCCTTCCGCGCATTGGTCGGCTGCTTCGATGGAGCCTTTCCGATTAACATTGCTGCAGCTTCCAACATCCTCGACGTGCCCAACTTCTTTTGGGAATCGGAGCCTACGCTCCATCCGCTCTACGAAGCGGTCCGCGAGTATCTCGAGATTGATCCCCGTATCAAGGTGCTCAATGATCGATGCCGCGTGTTCCTGGATCTCGCCGAGATTCTTTCCGACTCGGTGGCACACAGCAAGATGAGTGCCATTACGTGGATCATTATTGTGCTCATTGTCGTCAGCATCTTTGTCACGAGTGCCGAGGTGGGCTTGCGTTTTGGGTTGGTTAAGAAGAACGCAGAAAAGGGCAAACGCAACATTGACATCGGAGCCGTGACGTGGGCCGACGGACTGAGCCCCGATACCGCGCCCGAAGTGGTCCTGCTTCCGCCGACGGGCCAGTCGGTGAGCGGCGCCGCGGACGACGGGTACGGACTAGACGGCGCCGAGCTCGGCGAGATCGAGACGCTGGCAATGGCGCTCGGTCTGCAGCCCAACTCTAGCGTCGAGGATATTCGACGGGGCATCGTCGACTTGAGACGTGCAGCGGCATGTAAAGTCGTGGCCGATTAGGACCACCTGCGTCGACTACACGGATCCCAGACTTGTCAGCAGAGGTCGAAACACTCGACTGAATACGAAGCTTGACCGGCGCTGCAAGTTATTTCCTCGTTGGGTAACTTGACGAAGGAGGTCATGATGAGCCCGCCGGTCACGCAAATAGCGACGTCAGGAGAGATTTGAAGCTAGGTTCAGCAGCAGAAGATGCCGGTCCGTCTTTGTCGTGCCGCTGACGACGCTCCAACGTGCGGATTTGCGCAGCGGCCTACCGAATCGCTAGCTCGATGCTTGCGCGTCCTGGTGGGCCCGCGGTGCCGATGAGCCGTGGGGCCGGCCGAGAGCCCTGGCTGGATCGTCAGCTGCCGCCTGAATGAGAAGGTGGCTGCCGTCGAGAGTGTGTACGGCCACATCACGGCAGGACTGTGTTTCGCAGAAGTGATTCGGGTGTATTCTTGGAACAAGCAGTCTGCACTGCGTCGACTCTAACAAGTTTGCGGCGTCTCACTGCACATGCGAGGTTGGGAAACGGGCATTGCCTTTTTGACGCATTTCTACTTTGTATTCATTGGCAGCACGGCGTCGAGGCAGCATGGAGTCAACAGAATGGAATTCTTTCGTGATTGATGCTCACTCATGTTTCGAGATGTTCGTATGTGCGATTCAGTACAGGCTGGCCAGCCTTACGACAGCCACCAAACTAGGTCTTTCAGGCCCGCCAATGTGAGCGTCATGACAGTTCCCCCCTTCAGCTCGGGCTGGACAAGGACGGGGTGACCGGAGCCTATCGGGAGCTTGGTTGCCGGTTTCCAGCGGAGAGCCACGGGGGAGCTGGCGGAGGGTTGGGCCTGTGCTAAGCCGTTTGAGGATGGCATTTCCCCCTCCTGAGCTTAGGAAAGGCAGACGGTCTATGCCCAACGATGATTCGCCGAGGGGCAAATCCAAGAGACGCCAAGACTTGAACAAGAAGATGCAGGGTACGAAACATGTACGTGCAGCGCGCAAGTCTCAATTCCTGCACGGAGCATTCATGTATTCACGTACCGAGTACAGTGCAAGGGTGACTGCCGGGGCCGTCATGGTCGGACCGCAGTCTGTGAGTGCGCTTATCTCGTTTCTTAATTTTTCTGGGGTCGGCCCAGAGTTGTCTATTCTGCGCACGTGCGATGGAGCATTGAAGCAGCTCCAGAGGTCCAGACAAGCGACGGCAGCGAGCGGCTCGAAGCCCACGGGCGCTGCCGCCCAATCGCGCTCTAGCGCTGTGTTTAAACGTGCAAACACAAATACACAGACACAGCACGCACGCCCCGTCGTTGAGCTAGCACGAGGGGGCAAAGTGCACGAGAAACAGCGGCAGGGAAGCGCGGGCGGGTCGCAATCTTTTGGGCGTCCCCTTTGCTCGCCCGTCCCGCGTCGTGCCGCGCTTCCCATCTGCCGCTGCTTCGCAGACACATGACCCACGGTGATCGACTGCGCTGCCTTTCTGTAGGCCGTGAGGCAAGGTGGTGAACACGCGCACACGGCATATACATGCACCAATGCGCCGTGCAACTCAACGCCCCGTCGCTCGCTACGAGGAACCTCGGGCGTCACCGCCCCTTTCCCGCCACGGCTGCTGTAGGCGTAGCCCGCTGTCTATGGCGACGTCCTCTAGTCCAAAGCCTAGACCTTGGCGCGAGTACTGGCAAGCTGCGAAGAACGAATAGTACACTTTGTAAACATCAATGAAACAGGAGGAGCCTTGCTTTTCCTAGCTAGGCGCGCGCATGGGTCTCTCGTCTCTGATAGGTACCCCCAGCTTATCGAGCTTAATTGTCGCCTCGCCGATTCGGCACCGAGCAGCAGACACGCTTTTCCCCCCACCCCCTTTCACGCCAGCTCCAGACATACCCTAGTCTCTGTCCCCAATGCTTTTAGACTGCCCGTCACTCCCCCGCCTTCTCCCCAGTCCGCTAACCTCCATCGAGACGCCCGCCTCGCCCGCTATGCCCTTTTCCTACTAGATGGCCGCTTGCCCTTGCTTCGTCACCAAGTACTGTACTCCTGCGTCCCTTGAGTCTCTTTGCGAGGATCGACTGCGCATCGTCTACCTGCCTGCCTGTTTTTGGGAGTGTATAGGCTCACCAGCATCGACCTTCCGGAACTCGTAGGAATCGTCGCCGGCCGTGGGCATACGTGACGAGGCCCCGCAACGCACGTCGACTTCGTGACCTTCCTGTACGGATTGACAACTGGGCAATCATGCGTCCGAGACAAGACTGCAGGCTTGCGACATGTCTCTCGCTGATTTGACCGCCCGAGGGCACAGCATCGTGCTTTGGTCGCCCCTCGGCTTCATCTACCAGATCTTCTCGCAAGCAGAAAGACGTGCTGTGTGTGACCTGTTTTCCTATCCTAAACGCATATTACTATTTGCTGGCTGGCCTACTCGGCCTCGGCACACGCCGACAGTAATGTCCAAACGCCGCATGAAGCCCGTGACTCATGCCGAATGCTCCTTTGTCCAGACCCCGACGCCAGGTAGAGCCGCACCATATGCTTCTAGCCGCAAGAAAAGAATCAGTGCGCCACGATGCCAATCATCCGTCTTCTACACTTCCAAGAAGCATCCGCGACTTGGCCACAGGCCAATTATCAAACGTCTAAGCCCAACAGCCCTCTTCAGTATCGACAGGCTTGTAAGAAAATGAACAAAAAAAAGTGGGGGTATCAATTCCGTCTCTGGCCTATCGAGGCTTCTGCTCCACGGCCTGGTAGTCCGCTTGCCGTCTTTTCTTGTTGTCCAGCTCGGCCTTGCTGTACACGGCAGCACCCATCATCGTGACTGCCATTCCGGCTCCGTTGAGAGCATCGACGGAGATCTTGAACAAAAAGATTCCAATAAGGACCGTCAGACACTGTTTCAGATTGCCGCATACCGTCATCGTCAGGGCGCCGGCTAGCTTATTCGTCTGGAAGGATGAAATATTGAGGAGAAAGGCGAGAAATCCGTTGCCGGCCAAGGATGCCATGGCCGGAGCAATAGATATGCCGCCGGAGGCGACGAGATCCCTAAAGCCGGCCACTTCGCCCGTAGCAGTGGCGCATGCCAGGGCCTGAAGCGCAGCCAGCGGGGACATGCGCATGACGAACTCGATCGGGGGCAGCGCTAGTGACCCTGTCATGAATCGGTTGGTGACGACAGTCTGTGTGACGTTAGATATGAGGACAGCGGGACAGCTCAAACAAGGACACGTACCTTGACGGCAGCTAGGACGACGCCGAAAATAGTGAGTAAGAAGCCGGCGTCGGTAAAGGTCATCTCGCCGGCAGTCGTCATTGCTGCGCCGATGATGAGGGGGACCAGTGACAAGTAGGTCAATGTGCTGTAATTGCGGCCGTACCACACGCGGTAGATGAGAATGGTAAAAATAGGGCAAAGCATGCGCATCGTCTGGTAGAAAGGGACCGATACCATGGCGAGGGAAAGGTTCGAAAGCGCAATGTTGGCCGTGAATAGGGCGCTAAAGGCAACGAGTGCCAGGTTTTCGCGGCGTCCCAGCCGAGAAAGCTTGAAGTAGCCCATGTTCATCATGGCATATGTGCCCAAGCTGGCAAAGGATGCATGCAGGCAGGTAAGCAGCCATGGAAATGAAAACTAGACAAGCCACGTTAGAACGGGCTCGGGTTACCGGCGCGAGACGGAGTAGGCGGCGAAACTCACCATGCCCAGGACGAGCTTGTTGTAGAGGGTGAGGAGTAGAGAGAAGAAGAAGTAGGTTCCGAGCCAGGTAAATTTGACTGTACTTGGGATCGAGTACTCGTGGTCGAGGTTCTCGTTGGGCGGGAGCTCAGCAGAGCCGGCATCGCTCTCGACGTCGTAGTCGCTCGTCGCTGCTCCGGCGAGCCATAGTGCTTCGAAGCACGGCCAAGGATCGGAGGGATCGAAGGTGTCACGTTCTGCGTCTGTGCAAGCCAAGCCGATGGCCGTGTTGTTAGAGGCAGCGACAAGATCGACAAGTTCAATTCGTCGTGCGAGGCGGCATGCTCCAGAACCGTTGTCGTAAGCGAGTGGCGGAGGGGCGCAAAATCCTCGTGGTGCAACGAGCGAGGCGGCGTCGTTGAACGGGTGCAGGCGTCCGTCAGAAAAAAAGGTCGTCGGCTAGGCGAAACGGAATGAGCGCCAAGGTTCAGAGAGAGATGCCGCTCCACGCAGGATATATCGGCTGGCGAGGCGAACGAGAAGAGTGGAGTCGCGTCGACGGTGGGCCGGGCCAAACGAAGAAATCGACAACGAGCGTCCAGGCAAGCGAGAGGAGATGAGGGAGAGGGAGGACCGAGGCGAGAAACTAGGCGGGACAGAGAGTTGAAGAGGGCGTCGACGTCGAGTCGGCCAAGGGAATCAAGGTGGGCGGAAGGAGAGTTTCGAGCCAAGGTAGTAAAGACAAGGGAAGACGGTGAGGATAAGAAGTTCTGAAGGAGACAGTACAGTGCCAAGTAGCGGTACCTGGCAGGAGCTTGCGCGAGGGGTTCGCAAATACAGAAGACGAGGACAGGATGCGTCTCAATGCAGACGACTCGGACGCTGCTGGGGGGACTGGCAGATGGATTATATGAGGTCACTCGACGAGCTTTTTCCCCCAGGAGGGACCTGTGGGGGTGGGCTGCCACTCCATGGAAGTACAGTACGCTGGCGTGGCAGTGGGGCATGGGGTACGTACCCGAGTCTTGGCACCTCATATTGCCGGCCATCCTGGTGGTGGCCTCTTGAAGCAAGCTTTTGGGGGGTCTTGGCGGTAACGGGAAAAGGACCATGGACATGGGTGGGGGAAGGGTGAGGGTGTGTGGGCGAGGTGACAAAAGGGCGACAACATGAAGGCAGCGCGTACCTTGTACCGGGCACACCGCGCGGGCGTCGGGCTCTTTGCAGGCGTGCGGCGGGGCGGCACCACCCCCAGAGCCCACGTCCTTCGCCGTCACATCAAAGAAACCCGTGCACTGAACTCTCTGGACAGCAGGCGACGCGGCGCCCAAGCAAGTCGAGGCAGGGGGGAGGCCAGCGGGGCAGGAACACGCAAGCCGTTTAGACGATGAATGGCAAACCGCGTCGGAGCCATGGTCCTCTACCACGGTCAAGGCGCCACGACCACGTCGTCGCTGCTCCCTAGAATAGGCCGAACTCTCAATGGTTCGAGGCCAGAGCGGGTGCTTGTCTCTCAGGTTCTTGAAGAAGGGCCGTTGTCAAGGGCGCATCGCATTGCCCGTGGCGAGTACCGTGTACGTACGTCGGCTCGGCGCGAAAAAATAGGAGCATGGAAAAGAAAGGCATCGACCCAAGAAAAAAAGAGTCTAGAAAAGCACACATTGGCTTCTCCTCTCCTGAACCCGACACCAACAACACCATCCCCCCCCTTGTCTCCTATTATAGAAACCACCCCTTTCCTCTGGCTCAGAACCGTGCCGGTGATCCGTAAAAGAAAACCACACCGATGCAGTTCCCCTGCGATGAGAATCATCGGGCTAGGCCACGTCAACTCTATGCCGTTAAGAACCCCCTCGCCCTTTGCACGGGGTGGATCGCGCAAACTCCACTGCAGCTCAACACCAAGGGAGCCGAAAGGACTTGCCACGGCCAAGGGGCCGCCAAGCAGACTCAGCAATGGCGCTAGGGAGGGAGAGACAAGGGGCGGCCGCGCGTGGGAGGAGGGTTTCTCCCGGTCCTCGGCCCGGCTTAATTTGTCGCTAGCCTTTGTCTGCCTCAGCTTTGTACGGCTTTTTAGGGCCTGTAATGGAGAATAGGGCCAGTGTGCATGCTGGTACTTGGTAGCAGCGGCTCGAATTACACTGCCGAGCTCTCAATCCGGCCGAGTAGAAACACATCCAGCCAAAGTCGAGATGTCGCCTGCAACCGCATGCATAAAGTGATCTGGAACGCAATGGGTGCGGTCCTGTCAAGGTATGTACTGTACTGTATGTACGGAGGTTGGGCACTAAAGTATTCAGACCAGCTTAGGTCACTCGGATTACATAACACCGTGCAAATCAGTTTTCCCCGGTTTTCGCACCGTTTCTTCACTCTACAGCTTGAAAAGCTCTTTCCCTAGTAATTTGTATGGAGGGACGGCTTCACATGCACAACGGCGCAATAGAGAGCTTTGGCATCAAAAGGGGTTTAAAACGGTCAATTGGCCACCTAATTCGCCGGACCTATCACCAATTGAGCTTGCATGGTTCATGCTCAAATGCATCACATCAAAGAAGAAGATTACGTCAAGGGCAACGCTTATTAATACGTGGAAGAAAGCTTGGGCATTGTTCCCGCAAGAGAAGCTACAACGGCTTGTGGAAAGAATACCCGGCAACATCCAATGGGTGCTCTATTTATATGGAAATAACCTATGAAGAAGGCAGCGATCCGCCGGATCTAACCAACCAGCAAAGGGAAGAGCTATATGATGAGATTGAGTTTCTTTTGAGCCAATCGAATCCGATTCTGCCTGGCCTGGAAGCTCTTATAGAAGCTGTGGAAGAAGGCGTTGAGGAAGGTTGGCAATAGGGATAACGTCATAAACCCCAAGTGACCAACTGACGGCAAGACGTTAAAGAGGACGAATTGCCTAATTAGGCAGGGCATGTGGATACAATACTGTATTGTGCTGCACGGTGTTATGTAATCCGAGTGACCTAAGCTGGTCTGAATACTTTAGTGCCCAACCTCCGTACATACAATCAGTTTACCTGTTGGGTGCATCGCAGGCCCAAACCAGAGTGGCAGCCCCGCATGCAGAGAAAAGCGCCTGCACGACCATAAGCAGCTTCCCCCAACAGCCACCGTCAACTTCCTACCTGGGTAACTCGGGCCACATTCGACATACAATGACGACTTGACCTCGCCGCCCCATGGCATAATCAACCCATAAGCTACCTACAGAAGAAGGTGCAGAGAGCCTTGACTGCCACGTCCCCGGATCACGCGCCGGCTGAAGTGAGCACGAGTCGGCAAGCTCAAAAAAGTCGTCTCAAGGCACCGGATGCCGACGGGGCCGGAGGATCTGGCTGCCAAACTCGCACCCAAACTCGCACCCAATGTGATGCGCCATCTACTGAGAGGCCGTCATCTGCCGTCCCGGCTTCGGGTTATGTGAACCCCGGCTGAAGGCTCCGTCGTCCCCACCCCAGCGCGTGTCCAGGTTTCGAGGGTGCAGAGGCGCCCCCATACGGGTCCGCCCGCCGAGCCCTCGAATAGAGTTATTCGACGGCGTGGCCACGACCAACATGCATACCGCAAATGCATCGTCATGTCCCGGAAATGATGATGATCTGGGCCGAGGGACAGTGCCGCATCTCGAGATGCCAAAAAAAGCCGTCGTCAATCCTTGGCCGCCGCCAGGACCGACGGCGCCGTGCGAGATTGCGTACGTTTACCCTCTCCCTGCCGACGACTGGCAGAGGTTTGATCGCCCAGAACAAGCAGGACTGGCGCCTGCAGCCAAGAACACCATACGAATCGGGCGAGCCTCCAGAGTCCGCCTGACCGGGCTTGCAGGCTTGTAGCAGCAAACTTGACATTGGACCACTGGCGCCAAGAAACGGCAGCCCGCCATCTCCGCTCCATTTCCGGCGACGCGCGTTCCCCCGGGGGCAGGCAACGAGACCCGGCCGTCTAATATCGCGCTCTACGTCGTGAATGAGGCGGCGTCTCTCATGCTGCGCGCTCCCCTTTTTTCGAGGAAGGAGGTGTCGCCATGCCAGTTGGGCCCAGACAGACTTTGGCCGTACCTTGCAGTTCGTCCAGATCTCGCGTGACAAGGGTGGCCCCAAATTTCTCCGATTCGGTTCAGCTTGCCTGCCGGTGCTGGTACTTTCAGTCGATGTCGAGGCGCACCGTTTTGCTTGTCGGGGTGCGGCGCTGACTCGACGCAAAGTCCAATTCCTGCCCAAAAACAACGAGCGGACAAAGGCATTGCCCATCTATGTACGCCGTACAGTAAGAATGGCGAAGTCACCGGGTTCACGACTTGACCAATGTCTCCTTTAGGCCTTCATCTGAGCTCAAGTCATCGGCCATTACTGAGCCGGTGGATGCGATGAGGCTGACAATCAAGACGCTTCGGATGCGCAAGGCCGGTCGACCACCCATGACGAGGGGACTTGGGCCTCGATAAGCGCGACCCGTGAGTCAAGCCCGTTCAGTCGACCAGTTGCCGCTGCCACGCACGCAGGAGTCGTTGTCGAGTAAGAAAACACGCCGCAGTAACGATGCCGGGTCCCGTGGCTGCCCACACATGTCAGCCACGACCATCAATCCGCACGCTCGGAAGACGGACCTCAGCGCGTATCGTTGCCCCCAATCCCGCCGTCCGATTGAGCACTCGTCAGCCTAATGCTCTACGTGGGATCGTGACATGGGCGGCCGCGCAGGAAATAATGCCAAGGCTTTGCCAAGACGAGCCGACTGGCGGTGCGCTTACGAGAGCAGTAGAAAGAATTGGTGACTTGGCGGATTGCCAGTTGCTATTTTGGATCCCGGAGGGTGTGGACACATTGAGATTGTCGACGCCGGTCATCTCAGCCGTTGGGGAGTTCTTGACAGTTGTAAGTCGACAAAGTAGCGGCGCAAGTACGCAGTGTAGGTGAATGTAGCATAAGTGCTCCGAGTCACGCGTAATCAGATCAAATTACATTGCCATGGAGCCTGCTGCTCCAGTCGATCCGTCATTAATTGTGAGCGTGTACTGAAAAACAATGTACTTTTTAGGTGCAAGGTTCTGTTGTGTCTCGGTAAGTAGAGCGTAAAGAGTTTGGACCTGACCGGCAGACAATGCATACTGTACGTATGACTGCGAGAGTTAACTGACAGACACGTCTCTTCACAAACAGAGGTACAGATGTACTTGAAGGGATTTGATCCACGATATTGTCCGCTTGCCCTGACAGATGATATCTGTGATTCGTAGACTCGTGTAAAAATCTTCCAACAGTTCGCCGCAAACCCTACCAGGATATCTTGGACGCGTAGGCTGCCGACTCGTTCCTTGTATGAGGAGACGAGACGAAGCACTGCCGAATGGGCGCGGGAAATCTGACCTCGGGCTGAAGCCCGGGCCGAGGGCGGCACCGAGCTCTTGGCCGCGCCTTTAACTTTTCGGTGGTTTTGGTTTCATCATGATCTCGTAAGACACGTACAAAGTACTGTACATTGGCTGCTGTTTGTCATCTTCGCCTAAGAGGGTTGCTATGGAACGGACTCATCCGAGAGACAGCAACTACCGTTAGGTCTTGGTGTCGGCTCAACACCCACGTCTGGGGTTATACTCGGTCCAAGAGCTGGACTGCTCCGAGCGAGTTGGATGGTGACAAGAAGACCCTTCCTGCCGCTCGAGCAGATTGACTTCTTCTCGAATAACTGGGAGAGACGCCTGTACCGGGACGTGGCGGCAAGCGTCAGGCACAGATCCGGAAAGCCGACCGACGATAAGCCAATAAGTGCAACTTGTAGCAGCACTGCGGCAGCATCATCGAGCCGCGGCGCAAGATCGGACAGCCACCCGCCGCGGCTACTCCTGAGTCCAGAGCCCCTTTCATGGCCGGCATCGATCGGAACCATCAAGTCTTGGTTAGCGGGCCGCGATGACGAACACATTGAGCCAACCGGGGTACCTGGCGAGATGCCTCTGATGGCCAGCAAGCGGACGTAGGCACAAGTGACTGTTACGGTGTCACCCCTCAGCTTGCAGGACGCACACGAGGGATGTAACAAAGGCCAGGACAGCGATACTGCACTGTACTGCACCGAGAACGAAATGGTACAGAGGAGGTAGGGAGGACACGGCCATTGGCGTATTCACCAAAAGCAATCATGAGCTGGCCAGGGCGGACCACGATAAGACATGGCTCCTGAATCATCTCTCCGTCAGCCCTCCGCGGTGCTTGAAAAAAATTGTAGACTCGGGCGAAGCGCCTCGGTGTGCGTTGCGGACCGCCCAAGGGACATGAAGTCTCTTGGCGTGCCGCGTGCATGGCGTACTGTACAGTACGCAGTCTGCTACACGAACATGTCGCGGCTTCATCTTGGCAGAACTCAATGATTTTCTGCGTTTGGCTTAGTCTCCTTTTCCACGGGATACAACCAGATTGATGCTCAGGCGCGTCAGAAACCAGTAGCCAGGTTGCCAGGGCAGTATTGTCGTTAGGATCCCACTGCTGTGGCTGATTTCGAGCGCGAAAGTCTGGACCTGCTGCACCGTGGGTACGAGACGGTGAGAGATGATTCGTTGCACGAACAAAGTGTTTCACCTGACGAGTAGGGGCAAAGCCAGTTAGCTTTACGTCCTCGCATCGGCATTAACTTGGGCCATTGGTTGATTAGCGCTGCGGCGGCAGGCGTCCCCGGTCATGGGTTCCTGGCGGCGCCATCATCATCACCATCACATCCTCGTCCCCATCTTGGTCCTCTGACATTGCCAGCATATGGTCCGCAGAGTCAGGGAATCCGTTTTGGACTTGGATCGATTGCCTGCCTGTCGTTGCCGGGGCCCAATCAGACTCTCGAGGTCACGCAACGGCATGGACATTTTTGATTGCGCAACGCCACTGCGGCTGCACCAGCCGTAGCCGCTGCTTGGGCTCAATGCTCCCTGGCCCTTGACCTAATAATGGATGCGGGCTGCTGGTGGTGGTGGTCCGGGCTGCGTCCAAGACATGGGGACACTTGAGGCAGGCCGCGCGGTGTCGCCGTGGAGCTTAGTTCTGGGGTTGTCGACTATGTAAGCCGAGTCAGCCGGGCTGCTGGGCTCGAGTCAACGAGACACGCAATGGGTGCTGCGCGTGCGTGTGTGCGTGCGTACGTCAACCAAGCAAGCAAAGCAAGCAATGGAAAGGCTGCACGAGATGGAAGACGCAAAAGAAGGAAGAAATAACAAACAAGTCCAAGGGAGGGTGACGGGTGCCGGGGTCTGATGCACTGCAGCACTGTCCTGTACAGTACTCCGAGCAGTACCTGCCTGCCGCTCCTACTGCCACCTTCCCTGAGTGCCCCGTCAATCTCCAATCTCTCTCTTTCCTTGATGCCGTCGCCCCAGCAGCATGCGTACGTACTGTAGAGTACCTTCTTTTCTCGTCCCATTTCCACGTTAATGCCTCTTGGCTGACGTTTTCTTCTGCCGTCTCGTCACATCCCCGGCTTATAACCAGCCTCCCAATATCTTGGTCCCCTTTGCTGCACACTCAAGGCCCGCAAAGTACCGTTACCTTCAAGGTTCTCAACAAGGTCCTACGTACACCCTACCTCGCCTGGATATCCTGCACGACGTGATAGGTTTCCTCTGCCAAGCCCTTATGAAGCCGCGCATACCTCGTGCCTCCTGTCCTCTCTGAGAAGCTTCCTTGCCCCCCATACATACTTCTCCGTCCCACTCCATACCCAGACTTGCGCCTTCCTCATATTTTCATTGCCTATCTCGCTTCGTCCAACACTTGCGAGTCTTTGTCACGTTTCCGTTCCATGCTCTGCGGCGCTTGTCTTCATCTCGCATCCCCCCTACATGCATCCTGATCTGCATCCTGATCTGCGCCAACCTTGCACCTCGGATATCTCCCACCTCTGCTTGGTATACTACCCCGGAGTTCCTCTCCAATCCCCCGGGATCTCTTCGTCCTCCGAGTCTCCTCCTTTCGACACTCCCAGCCGTCGAAAGCCTCGAGATCGCCTCGCATGAATCAACCAGGAAACAAATACTGAGCGACAACCACGACGTTTCTGACGATACAGGTTGCTGCCATGGCTTCGATCCCTCCCCTACGACGCCTCTTCTTACCTGCCGTGGGCGCCCTCTTGCTCCTATTCTTCCTCTATGGGGCACATTCTCCCTTGAATACGGTAAGAGCATGCGCTGCCTCCTGAATTAAGGGACACAGACCCTGAACTGACTTGACCTCAGTCTTTCCGTCAAACTGAAATTTGGATCTCGGTATGGAAGAAGCCAGTCTCTTTACTGGGTAATCAAGACACGAATACGTCGCGCCTGCACTATCTCATCCCTGCCAGTCACCCAAACCTCCAACTATGTTACAACCTCGTCTCTTCAGCCGTCAATCGCTATCCTACACCAACTCTACTGGGTTGGAACGCCAGCGGACAGTTTAATGCCTCCATGACCCACCTCGCCAAATTGCGCAATGTGAAGCGTTATCTGCATTCGCTCCCAGCCAGGGACGACGACGACCTGGTTCTCATCGTCGATGCTTACGACATTATACATCAATTGCCTGCCGAAGTCATGCTCGAGCGCTACTTCGAGGTCGCCGATCGAGCCGACGCCAGTCTTGCCGCACGTTTCAATATTTCTGTTTCCGAGGCCCGCAAGCGCAACCTTCGCCAGACCGTCTTCTGGGGTCCCGACAAAGTCTGCTTTCCCTTGGATCCCAGAGCAGCACGTTGCTGGGCCGTGCCGCCTTCATCTCTAGGCCCGACTGCGTATGGTCCACGCTCTGGCAACGGCGAGTTGGATTTCAATGATCCTCGCTGGCTCAACTCCGGGACAGTGATGGGGCCGGTTGCCGATATGAGGAGACTCATTGATGCTACCATGGACGAGATCACCGCCACTTACGACGAAACTTTTGAGCTTCGCGACTCTGATCAGTACTATGTCTCCAATGTTTGGGCACGCCAGGAATATTGGAGGTCGAAAAAGCTATTGCAAGGCGCCGAGGTCCCCGGAGGCCCCATCGACCGTATACTTCCTGACGAGAAGACCGGCGGTAACAACTCAGAGCTTCACGTTGCCATCGAGTACGAGTCGGCCTTGTTCCAAACCAAGGCTGGAAACGACCCTTTTCTTACACGTCTGGCCTTTGGGGATGAGAATTATACAAGTATTGTCAAGACAGACACGCTGCAGCTGGGCGACGCTTTCAAGCCGTTCTCCATTAAAATGCCAGAAAACGTGCGCTCGACACTCTCCCGGCTATATGACTCAGTCCCCGAGACGCATCCGGGGAAGACGTCAAGCGACTGGCTTCGCACCATCAACCTCGGCGTCAACGTGGTGACGAAACATATCTATGCGCTGTGGCACTGTACAGGCCCCAAGGATGGTTTAGATGCAGAGTATCGGGAGCAGTGGTGGTACCCCTTTGCCGAGTCACTCGTCAAGGCGGCTGTCAAGTCATCGCAGTCCCGCGATGCCCTCTCGTCACGGCGCATCGACGGGCGACTGTGGGCCCCCATGATGATTTATCCTAGCGACAAGGTACTAGGAAGTAATGTGCTCGGTGGTGCATGGTCAGACGCTGGGGGAAACAGCTTTGTCCCCTGGAGCGAGCTATGCGGCCCTCACGAGGAGACACTGTTCCAAGGCGAGCGGAAAAGCGCGGCTGCATCCCCTGCTCCTTTGTCCCGACGAAGCGCGACGGCGAGGCGGCGACTACACTGAATCTGCTGGAAAGAAAACTCCAGCCGTCTCCTGGCGCAACGACGCAACAGCAGCATTCGGAATGGCATCATCGATGCCTAAGATACCAACTAGCATTGGGACGGCGTTTTTCTCCCCTTTCCTCCTTTCTTCAGGATCATTTGGCGACACACCTCAGCCTGATCCTATTTCTTTTCGTTTTGAGTCATATGGCAAGTGCTGCTGTATGAATGTGTAACGTTTCCCTAGCTGTCTGGACACGGTAGTTTTGTCTGTTAAGCATTTGCGCGGATAGATGTGCATCAAACAATGCGAGATGAAGCGGACGAGAGAAAGGGCCAAAGTGAAGGAGGCCGTGCCTGTAGAAGGCAAAGTCATGGCCAAGTGTGACGCAAACCGAGGCAACGCCGTCGGCAAGCAATGAGGAATAATGGAGATACCGTAAATTGAACGGAACCATCTCTGCCAATGAGCCAAGTGCACTGCAAACGGGCTTCATCTGATACCATGCCATGATGGTCAAATTGCATTGGTTCGATTCTGAGGAGTGATTCCCGGAGACTTTGTATGCATGGCATGAAGCAACGGGTCGTAGACGTTCAAGCTCCTTGAACGAATTGATTCTGTAGAGGATCATTGCATTGACTGGGACATCCAGACAACAGAAGGATAGGATGCCCTGGATATTGGACCAGGCCACCAGCTGCCGCGGAAGCGCACGCCCGTATGCTGTTCCGTTCATCAGGAACCTATATACCCAGTACGGCCATAATCGTCCTACACGAAAACAAACACGCGCACGCACGCACGCACACACACACAAGGCGGGAGTCGTGGGGTTTAGAAGAGACGTCTCGATTCTAGCTCTAGAGCGCAACTACTATACACCAAACGCGCCTTTTCGCGCCACGCCAGCGCCGACGCACAAGGGACGAGATAACGGCAAGAAACACGGGCCGGCCACGGCGGCAGAGAGGTTGGATGAGATGACGCGGAAACATGGCCTGTAGATTTGAAGTTTTGAGAGTGCGCGTGAGCCGCTTCCCAAGTCTTGCTAGAAAGAGGAAAGGGGGATTTCGAGATTGAGAGACAGCCTGAACCGAGCAGTTTAATGGTTTCTAAGACGCTAGACACAGAACTTTCGCCACGGGTATCAAATGATAAAGGCAAACCAGCAAGACGCTCGCGATTAGGGGAGAGGCCAACGGCGGCCAAGGGGGGAACAACTCGATGGTTAGGCATCCATGTCGAGGTTCTGCAGCGGCAGGTATCCCTCGTCTGCCTTGCGTCTGGCGCGACCCAGGAGCACATCCTTGACTTGGCCCACGGCGCCAGATACAAAGCCGAGGGTACCGGTGGTGCGTCTGAGGTGACCGCCCTTTGCGCAGCTGCCGGCGTCGGCCTCGTCCATCCACCGCGGGCGCGTCCAGAACTTGAGCAAGAGGCTGCTCAGGACGACACTGACGCTGCTGCACGCCATGGCAAACCCGGCCATCATGGGGTGCATGTGGAAGCCAAAGGGCAGGAAGAAGCCCATGGCCACAGGCAGGCCGACGACATTGTACATGCAAGCCCAAGCCAGGTTCATCTTGATGCGACGGAAAATGGTTCGCGTCAGGTGCAGCGTCGCAGGGATGCTCATGAGGTCCGTCGGCCGCATCAGAACGACGTCGGCGGCCTCCATGGCTACGTCGGTGCCGCTCGCCATGGCGATGCCAACGTCTGCCGTGGCTAGCGCTGGCGAGTCGTTGATGCCGTCGCCCACCATGGCCACGACCTCGCCCTGCGACTGGACCTGCTTGACGATGCTTTGCTTCTGGTCCGGGCTTACGCCCGCAAAGACGTCTTCGGGAGGAACGCCGACGGCCGCCGCTACAGCGAGAGCCGTCGATCGCTGGTCACCCGTTATCATGGCCGTCTTCACACCCATGCGATGCAGTACCGAGATGGCGGCCGCTGCGCCGTCCTTGATGGTGTCGGCGAGACACAAGTGACCCGTGTACTTGCCGTCAATGGCGACAAAGATATTCGTTGTACCGGCCGAAGTCGATGTCTTGGAGGGCTCCTTGCGAGTGGCCGAGTTGAGCTCCTCGGATGCCTCGATGGCGTCTTCGGGAACTTCAACCCCGTTTTCTCTCAGGAATCGGACGTTGCCCAACAGCACCCTGTATCGCACCCTCTCGGCCGACGAGTGAGGTTCGACGAGGGCGTTGACTCCCTTGCCCACCTTCGCTTTGAAGTCATCTACACTTCCAGCGATAGCCCCTTCCGGCTCGATGCCCACCTGTTCCTTGGCCGCGCCGAGGACAGCTTTGCCGACAGGATGCTCGCTGCCGGTCTCGGCCAGGCCCACAATGGACCACCAAAGTCGTCGGCGCCAGTCATTATCCCTCCAGACGGGCACAATCGTCATCTTGGCGACACTCATTTTGCCGTGTGTGATGGTACCAGTCTTATCAAGAATCACCTTGGTGACCTTGGTAGTTCTTTCCAGAGCACTGCCTCCCTTAATCAAGATGCCGTGCTCTGCCCCGACGCCCGTTCCCACCATGACAGCTGTCGGCGTAGCAAGGCCAAGGGCGCAGGGGCAGGCAAAGACAATCACCGAGACGCAGAGCTTGACACAGACCATAATTTTGCCGCCACTAGTGTCTTGGAGGAAAATCTTGGGTGGGTTCGTCAGCACATTGCTCAGGATCATCCACCCGAGGAACGTGCTGAGGCCGAGAATGAGAATGGTAGGAACAAAGTAGCCAGCCAGGGTATCGGCAAGTCGCTGAATCGGGGCCCGGGTGGTTTGAGCCTCTTGGACAAGCTTCACAATTTGGTTCAGCTGCGTGTCTCTGCCGGCACGGGTTACGCGGAAATCAACGCGCCCGGTTCCGTTGACTGTGCCCCCAATGAGATTGCTGCCCACACGTTTTTGGACGGGCATGGCTTCTCCGGTGACCATGCTCTCGTCGACGAACGTCTCGCCTCGAACCATGGTGCCGTCGGCGGGAATCTTATCACCGGGACGGATGATGACGATGTCGCCAACTTGCAACAGCTCTGTAGGCACGACCTGCTCTTCATAGACTGCACCGGAATCCGATGATGGAGGCGAGAGCGGAGTCGTCGGGGTTCTGGGTAATTTGGCCCAGCTCTCAGCTGCCTTCTCGGCGGCAATGGGATCGGCGTAGATGGTGGCCATAGACGGTGCAAGTGACATGAGACGGGACAGCGCCTTGGACGTCTGGCCCTTGGCTCGGTTCTCTATGAAGCGACCGAGTGTGATGAAGGTGATGAGCATGGTGCTGGTGTCGAAAATGGTACTGGGCCGATTGTGAGGGGGTACCAGCAGAGAGACAAGCATGGCGAAGACACTGAAGAAGAAGGCGCTCGAGGTGCCGAGGATAACGAGGACGTCCATGGTCGGAGACCCGTGCTTGACAGACTTGTAAGCCGATATGTAGAACCGGTGGCCAACGCCGAACTGGACGGGTATCGTGAGGATTAGGCAGATGAGGTCACCGAGATAGAGACCAGGAATAAGAGCAAAGTTGCCAAAGTCAAGCATAGGGTGGCACATGGGCAGAATCATGCCAATGATGAAGACGGGGATGGCAAACGTTAGCGAGGTGGTGAAAGCCTTGCGCCATTCCGTGATCTCGCGGGTCTTGGCCAGGGATTCGAGCTGCGCGTTGTTGTCCTGGCCGTCGGCGATGATGGCGTCGAGTCCCTGGGCCTTGATGGCTTCCACAACGGCCCGCAGCCCAATGACTGACGGTTGGTGCGAGATATTGAGACGGTCGTTCGCAAGGCTCACTGAAGCGGTCGAAATGCCGGGTAAAGCACGTAGGATATCCTCGAGAGTCTGCGCACCAGAGGCGTCCAGGTTGCCGAAGATCTTGAACTGTGCGGATGACGACGAGGCGTTGTGCTCGCCAGACTCGTAAACGGTCGACAAGACGGATGCGTCGAAACCTCGATCCTCTATAATTTCGGCGATTTGCTCGGCCGAGAGCTTGGTCACATCGTGGGTCAAAACGGCGCGTTCCGCGAGCAAGCTTATGTTGAACTTGATCACGCCGTCAACGTCTTTGAATCCACCTTCGACAGCGGCCGTACAGGCGCCACAAGTCATGCCCTCCACAGCCACTGTCGTCGTGGCAATGTTGCTGGTGGCAGCTGCGCTATCGACATGTTGCGGACCGGCGGAGGACTTGGCCGTATCAATGATTTCGGCGCCAAACCCTCTGTCTTCGATGATTTCGGCAATCTGCTCCGGCGTGAGGAGATCTGGATCGTGCTCGATGACGGCGCGCTCAGATAGCAACGAGATGCTAAAGTGCTTGACGCCGGGAACGTCCTTGAAGCCACCCTCAACGGCCGAAGTGCACGCGCCACATGTCATGCCCTCGACAGCGACGGTCGTCGTGACAAGGGCGGGATTCTTACGGTCGCTCTCGGCATGGTCGAACTGATGGTTCGCAGCTGGCGTCAGCAGATCGCTGGAGAGGACCACGGCGTCGCAACCGCGGTTCTGGATGATGTCGCGAACGTGTTCGGCGGAGATGGTTTCGGGATTGTGCATGACGACGGCTCGCTCCATGGCGAGGCTCACGGAGACGCTGCCGACGCCATCGACGTCCTTTAAAGCTGCTTCCACGGCTGAAGTCCAATTGCCGCACCTGTTGTAGCAGGACAGAGGGTCCGATTTGTCAGCCATAAATTATCCGCTGCAAGGATGCGCCGCCGCGGCATGAGAACTCACGTTGCGCTTCGGACGCGGAGAATTGTCGTTGCCAAATGCGGGTCGTGGGAGCTTTCATTGCCCGAGCCTGGAGGCGGGACGGTGATGGGCGACGGTGCCATGATGATGCGATTTGGCGCGGATTCCGGTTCAAGGGGCTTTGTCCCTATCCGCACCGCTGTTGCTCACAGGCGCTCGTCCGCGGATACGGAGGTAGCAGGTTGAAGGTGACGAAACGACGAAATACTGGCTAGCTGCCTTTGAAGGGCATAGCGTGTCGGGGAAAGGAATTTTCAAAAAATAATCAGTAGCAGCGGGATTCCCGAAGCCCAGCTTCTGGAGAGTCAAGTGCGTGGGTGGGTGGGTTTTCCTTCTGGACGAGCAAGTTTATTGGCGTCGCCTCCTTTTGCAACGGCTGACAATGAATCCAACAATGGGGCCAGGGTACCGATTCAGACAGGACGAGTGCGAATCTGACAGAATAACAAGTCTGCTGCTTTTGCGAAGATATCTGAATGCTGAGGAAACGGGCTTCTCGCCTGGATTAGGTGAACTGGAACAAGGACGTTGCGGCGCAGGTGAAACGAGACGAAGAGGCGATGATGAGGAGCGGGGGGCCTAGAGACGATAGGAGACACAGGAGAGCCTGCGCCGGGGTCTTCTGGAGATGCTGGGGGTCTCGGTCGGTCGGATGAAGCTCTGCTGTTGGATGTCGAGTGCAGCGACCAAAAGGTCCTCGCAGGAAGTCGCAGCAAAAAAGAAGCAGGACCAACAAACCGTTCAAAGGGCCCCCGTGTTCGAGGGATGCGGTCCAACGCGCGCGCGCAAAGTGGAAAGGAGAATGGACGGGCAACTCAGCAGGTAAAAAGCAGGAGGCGCGGACACATTCATCGGAATGATCGGGGACCTCGCGAAATGGGGCGCTGCGAGAGAGGCATCCGAGGGGAGGGAGGGATCCCATCTGCGACGGGGGGGGGGGGGGGGGGGAGCCGCAGGTGCTCAGACCACTCTCGTTTCGGGACATTCCTTGGTGGCACGGGTGCTTGGCCTCGCCTAGTCGCGACGTTGGCCTGCCGAGTCTCCTATTGCTGCCGTTTCGTACCTTGCGAGTACGTAGGTACCTAAGTAGTACTGTGCCAGACCCGACCCGATCTGAGTCCTCTGCATGCCTTCGGGCCGGCGCCGGTGACGATAGAGTACCACCTGCAACCGCTAGTCGACGATTGGGGGCGGATGCCCTTCTGCAGGGCCCTCCCCCCAAGGCGCGCCAACGGCCAAGAGGCGCTGCTTGCTGTGTGGTTTCCGACATTCATTGACGACTTTGCGATTTCAACTGCTCCATGTGTCCGCATGAGGCCCTGACCTGTAAGTTAAGCATGTTACCATGAAGACGTTTGACACTTTTTCGCAGAGACAAATGCCACGTCTTGGCAAAACAGTCTCATAGCAGATACTTGCGCGGTACAAATTCTATTGCTGAAGCAGCTGGCAAGCCCCTTTGATCCTGCCGCGCTCGCACGTCCGCCTCGCCCAGGCACAAGCGCAGGCAGAAACACCGGCGTTATCTGTTTCGTCTGCCCTCACCTACAGGCCGCGCCGGCGCCACTCCACGCCCACCCGAAAAAAGTTGTTGCTCGTAAAAGCCAAAGCGTCGCTGACGGGAACGCGAGCCGCATAACCAAGACGGGGGAAGGCTTAACAACAGTGCCTCTTTCCGCCAGTTGTCGGCATTGTCAGGGGGGGGAGGGGGGTTCGCCGCGCCCAGGCACGTACTGTAAGCTTTTGGAAACGGCCGACGGGTCAGCCGACGCACCAGCAGTCCATGACACGACGCCGGCTCTTTTGATCTCGAGAAGCTTCCAAAACGAGATTGTTGCTGACCAACGGCTGCTGCGCCCAAGTCATCGGATCTGCAGGCACCAAAAGGCGACGTCGTTTTTTGTCTACAACAAGTAATTGCCGATTATGTACGTAGTCAAAGTCGGCAGAGCTTTGCCGTCTGCTCAGACGGATATTGTCTCGTGGACTTTGTGGCTTGTAGAGTCTCGGACTCCGTCATCGGTGATCTGTGGTTCATTTGCTTCACTTCAGCCTCTCAGCCTTTCCATTTGGTGCTCGGGGCAGAAACATGTGCGCCAGGCCAGATACCCATCGCGAGTTGTTCCATCTCAAGGTGTCCTACTGTGGGGTGGTTGTTGCCGGGTCTAGCCTTCATAATGATTCAATTCACAAGTGCTGACATCACACCATGCCTCGTAACAACGCTCCAAGGAAATCACCACAAGTGACATTTGCGCTTCTTCCGCCGTCATGGAATTGCTGTCACTCTAGGTACTCCTGCCCGAGCAAAAAGTCAAGTACCGCTCGGCTGCAGCGCACCATCCGGATCTTTCCATGTCACTGTTCGGTACTTCGCCCTCGCAGCCCCACTGGCAACTCCCATCCTCTTCAGCCTCCACCACCAAAGCCAGCCATCATCTCCACCGTCGCCGGCCTCTAGACACACCTGATACGCATCCGCTCGCCTCCATTGCCGACGAGATCCCACACCTGTTTCGGCCCTCGCGCTTACTCACAGCAGCGTCTGGACGCGACCTCACTCTTACCGAGCCGTCATTCGTCTCCCTTCTTGTGTCAAATTACCCCGCCGAGCGGCACAGCTTCCCTCCTCCCGGGGAGCTAGGCGAGGAACGCGCTGCGTGGGCGAGGGCGCAGCCTGACCCTCGGCCTTCGTCATTCGAGCTCCCGGCCGCGTCTCTGGCACGAACATAGTCACGCCCTGCAACCCTTTGCGGTTGCATCTGGTTATGGAGCAGACCAAGGCTCTCAACGCCCTCGAGGTAAGAACGTACCTAGCAACGGATGAAATACACTGCCTCGGTCTGTGAAAGGCGACGGCTTGTCGTGCACTGACTCGACGAGCAGCCCTTCTTGGCCCTTTCCAAATCAGCCACCTCTCCTCGAGCCGCCGCAGACCTGGTCATCCGAGCCACCTCGGCTCCGGGCACCTTTGTTTTCGCCGAGCTCCTGCAAACACCCCAGATCCAGGCCCTCGCCCAGAGCCCCGACTTCTCCTCGCACCTCGACCTCCTCCACATCTTCTCCTACGGCACGTATCAGACCTACCAGGCGGCGTCCAACCTCCCCGATCTCTCAAAAGCGCAGTCCTTCAAACTACGCCAGCTGTCCCTCCTGACCCTCGCCCGAGACCGCGCGAACCTCTCCTACGATGCACTCCAACAAGCCTTGGGCCTCTCGTCTACCCGGGAACTCGAGGACCTCGTCATAAAGGCAGTGTACGATGGTCTCCTCCACGCGACCCTCGACCCCGCCCGTCAGGCCGTTCAAGTCACTGCCATCGCGCCTCTGCGGGATCTACAGCCCGGTTCCATCCCTGCCATGATTGCTGCCCTCAACGTATGGTCGGAGCGCTGCACCACTACACTCGGCGACTTAGAGGCTCGCATCAAGGACGTCCGGTCCGCTGCCGCTGCTCGCGACAAGGAAGCTAAAATGGCGGACGAAAAGATGAATCGCCTAATGGGGGAGCTAAAGGAATCGGACAAGCATCAGGATCTTCCGACCCGTGATAGTCTGCTACGGCGTGGCTTCAACAAGAGGTCCATGCTGGAAACGGGAAATCCCGCAACTGAAGAGAACATGGAACTTGACGATCCGTACCTGCCAGAGGAGCAACTCAAGCGAGCGAGCAAGCGAAAGATGTGATTCGCTCCACTCATACATAGTCAAGTGCACGTCCACTCCACATCTTATCCAAGTTCTTGATCTTCGGCCCAAAAAATATCCCGGCCGGGAAAGGCATCAAGTCACGACGCATGAATTGGTAGACCAAGAGTTTGCCCGTTATCTGATTTGACATCTGAGACAAAGAACATTACATCATCTCAACTACCTCATCGTATCTGATTAGGGGCATCAAGAAACTTGCGTTTCCATCCGCGGATGCCCAGTCGTCGAAAATTGAAGCCCGCAGGTGGTGGTATTAGGCGGGAAAGGTGCTCGCGGTTGATATAGAAAAAGCAGATAGATGACGCTCAAGAAGACAAGGAAGAAAGGAAAAACCTTAATGACGGGCTGGTCTAATGCGAGACTCCAGCACAAAGTGATGATATATGTACAAGAGCATTTCTTACCAAAAGTCGTGACGGTCATGAAAGCTCAGCCGCTTGCCATCTGCCGGAGACGCCGCGACGCTAAATGAGTAAGTGGCCTGCCGTATTGAGTCCGCATATGGAACGCCATACTGTCGTACTCAAAGCCGTTTTCCAGGAACTAGAATGAAGAGGACACAGAGCGCGGCGTCCGCAAGAAGGGTGACCGCAAGGACCATGACGGCGCGCTTGGCTAGGAGCTGGCGAACGTAGGGTTCTCGAGTGCGAGAGAAGTTGAAGGGAGTGTACTCGCTGAAGCCAATCATGGCCATGACGGGGTCGAGGGAGTATTGGTAAGAGGCCAGGAAGTACACACCGACGGTAAACGGCAAGATGAGCTGCGTCCAAGGATTAGCGGCCGACACGAAGAACAGTGAAAGTCAGAACTGAGGTAGACTCACCCAGCATTTTGTGGTTCGCGGGCTGTCGAGGAAGATGAGGACAAAGGCTGCCCAAAAACCGCCAAACATGGATAGCAGGCCAATGATAAGTCTCATTACGAGCGTAGGTGGAATCAAATTACCCAGTGCCTTCATCCTGAGGAAGCCCGGGAAAGCATCCCTTTCCATGGCCTGAAAGACGTAGTCCTTGGCGACATCAAAGACTTCCGGATCGTCACGACCTTGATCCTCGATCGCGACAGTAACGTCTTGCGTGATTGACCCAGGCAACGTGATCTCTCGTTCCGCGCCGGGCAGCAGAAAAGTATAGAGGATCTTTTCTGCTGAGGCTCGGATGTCCTGACGGGCAACGGTATGGGCTGGAGAGTTGGAGTCTGTCATGTCCCGCGGCGAGCTGAATTGCGGACTGGGTCGCACAGCACCAGAGTTGCTCTGGGGTGAGTCGTGCATCTGGTCCTCGCGCAAGAACGCCGACATTTGGGCATCTTGGTCCCTTTCTTTCTCGGTCGCATACATCGAAGGGCCGGCAGGACGGTGCTCCAAGTCGCCCATGCTATCCAGAATTCCCGACGATCTTTTCGAGCCAGCCTTATCGAGATCGGGCGTGGCCACGAGAACAGAACGCCGCAGCTCGCGCACATAATGACGGCATAACGACATGTGCTGGGCCACGTCAAGCCTGGTGAATTATTAGGGATGACCTTCATCCATCCGGGACGTTATAAGGACATACCAGAAATCTAGATAATCGACAGAGCGTTGCTGATCTCGCATGTAGATGTAAAAGGAGAAGAGATCGACGGGCGGAAGGGTGCGACGACTCAAGACCTCGAAGAGTGTTGGGAGTCGATTTCTCGTGAGATCGGGCGTTGGTGACGGACTCGTTACATCCGGATTGCTCTCCATCGTGACGCTTGAGGGCCGAAAACCCTGATGAATGTATTGGTGGTGATGTCTTTGGTGCGTGTGGCTGCCAGGCAGAGCCTTTGAGGGCGAGTGTTGGGTGGAATGCGCAGTCGCGACGCGAGGTTTCACCGAGCCTCCTTAATGAAGGCGATTGTTGCCGTTGGTTGGTTCAATCTCCAAGTCGCACCAAGGAGTACAGTACATGCGACCGTCAAAAATCGACGAAATGGAAGGGAGAAGACGCGGCGACACAGTTCGCAGTGCGGGAGCACCAGGGCGCCTCGTTGTCGGGGTTGCTGTCGGATCGCAAGTTTCCCGGCGTCGTGATGGGAAAAGCAACAAACAGGGCTGGCGGGGAGAGGGAGGCTGAGCCTGTACAATACAGTTCGCCGGTCTGGTCTCCCTCCAAGATCTGGTTGGGCAGTGCCTTTGGCCAGGCGGAGGACTTGGGAGGTACGTACCGGGTCACGTGCTGATTGAAGCCAGCTTCAGCAGCCGGCGGATGATTGGCTCGCTACCCCCACTGCTATCGGACTACGGAGCCTGCCCTACGCACAAAGATTTTGCGGATTTTTGGTCCCCCGACATCACAACTCCTTCTCGCCAGTCCGCCCGTGAAAGACGATCCGCAGGTACGAGCCACGCCGCCTCCCAACGCCCTTTGCCTCCGTACAGACGTGCAGCTGTCACTGTTTCCAAAAGCAGCCGGCTCTCTGTCGCTTTCGTCGTCAACCTACCGCAGTTTTACACTCGAGACTAATACAAAGCGAACACAGAAATGTCGACAACGAAGGGAAAGAAGCCTGCCGGCAAGGCCGGTCGTTCCGCCATTGCGGACGTCGTCGCCCGCGAGTACACCATTCACATGCACAAGAGAGTATGTTGTAGCCGTCGACAATCTGCGAGCGAGCGTCGGGAACGTCACCGAATCCGAGGGAGGGGCTAACGTGGTTCTCAAAGTTACATGGTGTCAGCTTCAAGAAGAGGGCCCCCCGTGCCATCAAGGAGATTAAGGCTTTCGCCACCCAGGCCATGGTACGAACGATCCCACATCTATCCGCTCGACGGCGCGACAAGGCCAAGTCATGAACCGCGAACCTGGCGGTGACATCAAGAGAAACGAATCCGGCTGACCACGCGCTGCAGGGCACCTCCGACGTCCGCCTGGACCCCCAGCTCAACAAGAAGGTCTGGGAGTGCGGCATCAAGGGCGTTCCCTACAGACTCCGCGTCCGAATTTCCCGACGACGTAACGACGAGGAGGATGCCAAGGAGAAGCTGTACAGCTACGTTCAGGCGGTGAACGTCAAGAACCCCAAGGGCCTCCCCACGGTCGTCGTTGAGGAGTAAGGCAAGGCGTGTTTCTGCGGGGACTGGTTTCTAGGGTGGCATGGCATTTCGGAGTTGCAATCGGCCTTTCTAGCTTTCACACTGAAAATCCAGAAGGAAATGTGAACCACACTCGGTGCCGATGATGGTCTCTCGGCACGGGATTCTTGACCACCTCACTGGCCCGCGTACGAAGAAATGACTACGTTTTCAATGATGGGTGACGGCGCAGGGAAGCCAAGGAAAGTGGTCGGCGGTATCCGAGTGCGTTGTTAGGCTTTGCCAGTGCCAAAGACGTCTCTCCTGTTCATTCCTGGCGGAGGGTATATCCAGGCGAAAGACGAGAGCGAATCGGCCTAATAAAAGGAAAATACAATCCAAAACCCAGTGCCCGTTGCCGAAGAAAACAGCCAAGGACTCCGATCCTCCCCAGATGCCTCTGTGTCATGCCCGCTGAGCTGAAAATCCACTCTAGAAAGACTCGCTTCTACTCGTCCTCAACGTCTCTATGTCGGCCCAGAACCTTTTTCTTGAACTCCTGGGGATCCTTGTCCCACAGCTCGGCCGCCTCGCCATTCAAGGGAGAGGCGCTGCACATGTGTTAGCGAGTGTGGCAGGCAAAGGTGTGATACTTGGGCATCGCACTTATTGGGCTCGCCGAGCAAGCTTTGCAGGCTGAGAAGTACAGTCTGAATGTTGTACGCAGCGGTCCACTTGTCCTTGAGAATGTCGAGGCAAATCCGGCCCGAAAAGTCGACGTTGGGGTGATAGATGGGCGTCTTGAAGAGTACGGTCGGGGCGGCGTAAGGGTAGTTGGAGGGGAAGGCGAAGCTGAGCTTGAAGGTGAGGCCAGCGTAGGGGGTGTCGTCGGGGCCCTCGATGGTGGCCGTCCAAGAGAGCAGGTTACCATCTGCTGATGGGAAGGCTGAAATGCCGGGGGCTGGCGAAGTCATGAGCTGCATCAACTCTGTCTGAAGTCTGCAACAGCGTTTAGCATAGCTCCCTCGAGCCCGACTTGCTTGAGAAACGCCTCAGAGTGCTCAAATACCTCTTGGTGACGCTGTGCGAATCGGGGCCCTTGCGAGCACCGTTAAGCTTGGCGGCCGGAACGCTGCCGGGAGCAGAGTTCTGGTCGTCCTCCATGGTATAATCCATTAAGTGTCGTGCAACGGTTGGCGAGGCACTGAGCCTGGGGGTTGGTTGCGCCTCGATCACAAATCGACCCGATGCCTGCGACTCTCGCGGATCGTGAAGGAAATAGAAACCCGGGGGCAACAAGGCCGAGACGCGAGATGGGAACCTGGTTGAAGCAAGAGCCTCTGTGGAAGAGCGAGCAAGAAAGGGAGTCGAGACCCCAGGCAGGCCAAAGTCAGGGTTATATCGAACGAGAGCCGGAGAGTCGCTTGGTTGCGGTGGCTGGCTAAAGGAGGAGTAGGAGGGAGGGGGGGACGAGGCAGACAAGGACGATTATGCAGATGAAGAGGCAAGGCTAAACAAGTGCCGGATCGGAGAATTGGCAAGGTTCGCACGCAAGGATGAAGGTCTCCAAGAAATGGTTCGCATGTTCTGGCCGTGCAAGCTCTGCTCTTTTTTTTAAGGCCGTAGCCTGAATAAAGTGGACTGCGAACGGGGAAGGCGTCGCCAAAGGCATCCAATGCCAGCCGGGCATGCTGTCGCCTCGGGGCCCCCCCGCCTATGGGCATGTTTTGTCCATTTTGCCGCAGCAACGGCCAGCTCACGGTACATGTGGGGTACATTGGCAGTCCACCATGTCTCGTCGCCAGCGAATGGCAGCGCGCCGTAGATCGAGCCCAAAGGCCCGGTAACCGCCCAACGAATCGACGTTTTTGCATGAGAGAGCGCCTGAGCAGCGGGACATGAGATCGCCGGAAAGCAAGGAGAGATTTCAACGTATCAACGAGAAAGGTAAACAGAAAGAAGTGCAATACTGTAGAGGCGCCTGGATTCATGACTGCTTGTCGCAAGCAACTCGCTCTCAGCCACTGGACCTCGGCGCTGCAGCGGCCTTGTACCCAGCTGGTCTCGAGCAGCGCACGTAGGCGGGGCGCGCCCAAGAGGCACCCTTGCCCCAAAAGGGCCGAGCCAACCATCTCGTCATCTTTCCCGCGCACCCTTTACGTCGTAGCGGGACAACGGCTTTACGCGGTGGGACGCGACGAGACGAGACGCGCGCGACTTCTGACTTGGCCTGCATCCACCCACAGCCCGCCTAGCATCGACACGTCCCGCCCCCTTGCCTGGCCGCCTTTGTTTACTCGTAACCTGGACGTGTGCATCTGACAAGTCAAAGCTTCCATCGACCCTTGCAGGCCGTGCAGGGACCCTGGGGGTTTCATGAGAGACATCGATTGAGTCCAGCACCGCTCGGAGCACGGGCTTGGCCAAGATGGTGAGTTTGGGCATGTGTCCGTCCCAGCTTCATCTTGCCGTCTCCCTCCATACGCAATGATTTGGATCTCGCCGTCGGCCGCTGGCATCCCGCCGCTATTCCGTTTCCATGTGTCGGGTCGCGCCGGTGGGCTTCAGGGTCCAAAATAGTAACACGGCAACATGGCAATCTCTCTGTATTGGATGGGCCACATCCACAATCAACGGCTTGGGGTCTTTTCGTAATTGACTCATGAGTTTCCGTTTATTCAACTCCCGTGCCATGCCAAGCGAGGCCTCATTCATCTCTGCTCGATTACGCTGACAGTGGCGATGCGGCAGTCTCAGCTTGACCCTCTGCCACGGGATTTGCCCTTTCGCATCGTCTCCAAGACGGTTGGGCGGGGCGCCTACGCATCGTATGTCACCCTGTGAAGGATCAAGGGAGTCAATCACAATATCCAATATCGGTTTCCGTGGTCTAAATGCTAACATCGTCCTTCCAGCATCAAAAAGGCAATCCCCCTCGACGCTCCGACGCCCATCTTCGCCGTGAAGCTCATCCACAAAGGCTATGCCACGAAACATGGCCGCGTCTCTACCAAACAGCTCGCCATGGAGGTGTCGCTGCACTCGCATATTGGACAGCATCCCAACATCATCGAGTGGTTTGCCTCGGGCGAAGATCCCGTCTGGCGCTGGATAGCCATGGAGTTCGCCGAGGGCGGCGACCTCTTTGACAAGATAGAGGCAGATGTCGGCGTGCGTCAAGACATTGCGCAGCTCTACTTTGTCCAGCTCGTCTCTGGCGTCAGCTTCATGCACTCCAAGGGCGTTGCCCACCGCGATCTCAAGCCCGAAAACATCCTCCTCGCCCACGATGGAAACCTCAAGCTTGCCGACTTTGGTATGGCCACCATGTTTGAGTACAAGGGCCAGCGGAAGACGAGCTCGACCCTCTGCGGCAGCCCTCCATATATTGCTCCAGAGATTCTTGCTTGTGGTCAAGTCGACAAGAAGACATCCGCCAAGTACTCGTCGGATCTTGCGGATCTGTGGTCATGCGGTGTTATCCTCTTCGTCCTTCTCGTCGGCAATACGCCTTGGGACGAGCCGTCGCCCGGAAGTTGGGAGTTCAATGAATACGTGCGAACCTCGGGGCATAGCAGTGACGCGCTCTGGCAGAGGGTTCCGGCAGAAGCCCTTTCACTGCTGCGCGGCATCATGTCGGTTGACCCGTCGAAACGCTTTGGCTTTCCCAAGATCCGGCAGCACCCCTGGTATACTCGCAGCAACGCCCTTCTTACGTCGGACGGCAAGATTTCAGACCCCATCAATCTCGCGACGCAGATGCTCGAAAACCTCCACATCGACTTTAGCCAACAGCCGTCGGCTTCGCAAAAGCAGGCCGTCGCTCTCGACTCCATGGATATCGACATGAGTCCGGGCACCGGTAAATTCTCTTCAACCCAACCGGAGACTCCAATATGCGACAAGGACTGGGATTGGGAGCAACCAGTATTGCGGTCTATGGCCGCACCGGCCTCATCTCTGCCCCCACGCGCCGCGGATGCACGTCGCGCCATGCTCAGCACCCTGGCCGACGAGCCTTCCATGTCGCAATTCTCACACACTCCGGGCCCGTCCATGACGCTGACGCAGCAGGCGCGTCGTTTCCGCGATATTTGCCCTCCAGAGTCTCTGACGCGCTTCTTCTCACATGTCCCGCCGGCGCATCTCGTCCAGATGCTCAACGACGCCTTACACCAGCTCAATGTGCCAGTGGTGCCCGTGCCGCCACAATTATCGGGCAATCCCGTAGCCAACATCAAGGTCAAGGCCCTCGACGGGAGGCAGCAGGGATTACACGGCGAGATCAAGATTTACAGACAGCCGTTGCCTGATAGCAGTGAAGTCCTCGACGTTCGGTTCGTCAAGATCAAGGGTGATCCGCTCGAATGGCGGCGATTCTTCAAAAAGGTAGTTGTATTGTGCAAGGACGGAGTCTACGTGCCAGATTCCTAGAGGGATCCAGCACCCATCCAACAGGAACGAGAGACGATTCTGAGTATCGACGAGGTTGACGATGGCTAACGAAAATGCATGATTTGTATCAATTGTACACAATTACTCGAGAGAGCCAGAGACACTGGCGTAATGACATATATATATCAATCGCGCATTTGCCTTAGCCTGCCAGTGACGTGGTTCATCTCGATGTCCGGGACTGCAGGCCTTATGCAGAGCCATGTGAAGTATGGCTCAATACTTCACACGGATATCCGCTTCCCGGATCAGGGCGGAAAGCGGCAAAGCGGCTCGGCCTCGTACCAGCTCGACTTGACGGGCGTTGTGTCTGGACAAACCGAGCCGGACTCGGATTGGCTCCAGTCGCCAAATCGAAGTGAGGGTAGGCGTAGCTGTCCGGTTCATGCGGGCGAGATGCATATAAGCAAGGCCCGAGAAGTAGTCATTTTGCCTGCGGAGTAAGAGGTCCTTCAAGACACCGTGATAAGAATAATTGCGCGCTGGACTTTGCAATCATTCGGCGGCCTGGTTGGCGTTGTCATTGGCCTGGTCGGCCCATTCAAAGGCTGTACGAGATGCTTCAGCAAACGATCACCAGCGAGGTTGGAGGAGAGACGACATACGCTGCCGACACATGGGGCACTGCCCACGAGCAGAATCTTGCTTGATCCATTCCATGATGCAATGCTACGACCGTCCACCATCAGTCACGCCCCGTGAAATCTCATGGCACGTGGACTCACCATGTGGAAGCTGTGACCGCATTTCCCGGATACTGATTGCATCGTTAGCGCTGCACTCACACACGGAAGATGGGCAAGACTCACGCAGGCTGCAGTCGTCTCCCGGGTATTTGCAAGTCGGGCACGTCCCGTCAAAGTGGACCTGACAGATGCCGCAAACGTCGTCTTCTGGGATATCCCATCGCCAAGTCGCGACGGCGTTCCACTCCTTGACGGTAACCTTCATGGCGAAGGACTCGAGACGCGATATCTTGAATCAAGGAAGGAGAACGCAGAGGAATCTTGACTTTACGGGAGAGAACTCTCGGTGGGCGTCGGGTTCCGTGTGTTGCAGTCGCCTATTGTTGCCATGGTTGGTGTTTGGATTAGGTTTAGCCGTCCAAGGCCAGGGTTGCTTGGCCGGCGAGGACGCACATGGCCGGGCTCCTTCTCCACCGCAAACGAGACAGATTCTCCCCCGCTTTATACAGACCTCGGCCGCTATAGCTGGCGCCAACCGCCCGCTGGATTGGAGGTTTCGACAGCGAGCTCCCCCGCCGTCCCCAGCGCCAGCCTCGGTCTTTTCCCGTGAGCCTCCTTTGTGCCCTGCATCCTAAATATCGACAGCGATCCTCGAACGACGACGACATCCGCAACTTCTTCCTATACGGCCCGACTCGAGACCATCAAGCTGCAACAACAGCTGCCGCTTATTGAACCTGGAGGACGCCCGTTTCATTTCCCTTGCTTGCTGCCAAAGGTTCCGGCATTTGGTGGACGTCGGCCTCAAAGCCTCGGACCTTGGCGTCGCCAGCCGGGTCATCTCTCAAGTCGCCTCCGATACCGCGTCTCCTCGTCCCTGCCAATGACGTTGACGGTTCTCTGCCGTACGCCGCGAACGTGCGTGCGGCCTCTGCTGCGAGAAGCGGCGCGACCGTCTCCGTTGACTGCAAGCTCGCGACGCAGCCTCTCATCCTATCTCGTCACCCCTGAAGAGCTTCACGAAGCCCTCGGCAAGAATGCGCCGTCGTCAATCAGCCCCGAGCCGCGCGTCATCCCTCTATGCGCCTCCTGGTTTCTGCCCAACGATGGACGATCTGGCATCCAAGTATACCGCGAGCAGCGCATCCCCAAGGCGCGCTTCTTCGACCTCGACAAGGTCATCGACAAGCGCAGTCCGTACCCGCACATGTTACCGAGCGCCAAGCGGTTCGCCGGCGCCATGAGCGAGCTGGGCATCCGAAAGGTGGACACGGTGGTCGTGTACGACACGAAGGAGCTTGGCATCTTCAGCGCACCACGCGTAGGCTGGACTCTGCGAGCGTTTGGCCACAAGAACGTGCACGTTCTCAACAACTTCAAGCTATGGGTCGAGCAAGGACTGCCCACCGAGTCTGGCGAGTTCTACAGCGTCGAGTGCTGCCCGTATCCGATACCCAGCTTGGAAGAGCACAGTGTCGTCAGCTTCGAGGAGGTGAAGCAGGTCGCTCAAGACTTTAACAAGGAAGGCGCCGAAGGAGTGCAGATTCTCGACGCGCGCTCAAGTGGCCGCTTCCTTGGCAAAGACCCCGAGCCGCGAGAGGGCCTCTCCTCTGGACACATGCCCGGATCCATCAACATTCCCTTTAGCGCTGTACTGGATCCCAATACCAAAGCCTTCCTACCGGCCGAGAAGCTGAGGGCAACCTTCGAGGAGAAGGGTGTTGATGTCGGCAAGCCAATCATAACGACATGCGGAACCGGCGTAACGGCCTGCGTCATTGACACAGCGCTGGAAGTGGCGGGGTATGGCAAAGAGACGCGCAAGGTGTATGACGGGAGCTGGACGTAAGTGAACTCCGCTTTAAAGTAGTGCAATTGCTGACCAGATTGCAGAGAATGGGCTCAACGGGTACAGCCTGTCGAACACTTGATTCGAAAGTCAGAGTAGAGAGCATGCAAAAGGGGACCAGTAATTGGTCAAGTAAATCGTTTCGAATTCGGTGTCAAAATACCCTCTCGCAGACGTTCCTATCTGTCTGTAGACAGTTTCTGCGCTTTCCTGTACATAATTCACTATAAATCACGTCAAAGACCGCTGGCTTTCAGCATGGCAATCTGTAAGAGATCACATGGCACCGGTGGCTCATCGAGCGTTCTTCGTTTCTGGAATGGGGCACTACCGAGTCAACGCCTACAATAAGCTTGAAGATGATAAATAGTTTGCATCGGAATCTCGACATGAGTGCCAACTTTCACAGGTCATCTAAATGATGCCCACGTTATTTGGGACGATAGCTTCAACTGACCGAGCTACACCGGGGTAAGCACACCGAGCGGACCCACTGCCCCGCTATCTGCGCCTCAGCGTCGAGGCACACAACCACTGCTCCAGCCACAGAACAAGCCATTAGGGCTCGGTTAACCCAAGCGCACCGCCGCAACCCGAAAAAAACCCACCGCCTCAGGGCTGGCCGCGCGACTGCCCCCCCGCCGGCGTAACTCCGTACTGGTTCGAAGAAAAAAATCACGACGAGCCAGCAACCGCAGTCCGCCCGCCCAACGAGGAACACCGCCGGCCCACGAACCGAATCCCCCATTCGCAGGCTTTCTTACAGGACGACGCCCGACTTGAATCAACATGGCTGACCGTGGAGGACGTGGCGGTGGTTTCGGCGCCCGAGGTGGTGACCGTGGTCGTGGCCGTGGCCGTGGCCGTGGCCGTCGAGGCGGCAAGAGCGAGGAGAAGGAGTGGCAGCCCGTCACCAAGCTGGGCCGACTGGTCAAGGCCGGCAAGATCAACAGCATGGAGGAGATCTACCTGCACTCCCTGCCCATCAAGGAGTACCAGATTGTCGACAACTTCCTGCCCAAGCTCAAGGACGAGGTCATGAAGGTGCGCAAGCGATGCTGTCCCCCCTCCCGGGCCCTCCTGTGGCGAGCAATCCCCACGCCGATGTAAAAGCCAAGATGCCATACATGTTGGAAGAGAGAAGGACCAGGAAAGGGTGCAATGGCAAGCGTTGCACTAGGCGTCGGGGGTTTGCTCGAGATGGCATCTCGGAATCGTCGCTGACGCATCTATCTCCAATCTACAGATCAAGCCCGTCCAGAAGCAGACCCGTGCCGGTCAGCGAACGCGTTTCAAGGCCGTCGTCATCATTGGTGACTCCGAGGGCCACGTCGGTCTCGGCATCAAGACCTCCAAGGAAGTCGCTACCGCCATCCGCGCCGCCATCATCATCGCCAAGCTCAGCGTCATCCCCGTCCGACGAGGCTACTGGGGCACCAACCTCGGTCAGCCTCACTCTCTGCCCTGCAAGCAGAGCGGCAAGTGCGGTTCCGTCACCGTCCGTGTAAGTCTCGCCCGCTCCCTTGGGCCGCCGATACCGTCGGCCCCCTCCCACCGAGCCTCGGTTTTTTTCTCTTCGCAGAAGCTAACGCGCGACTTGCCAGCTCATCCCCGCCCCCCGCGGTACCGGCCTCGTTGCCTCCCCCGCCGTCAAGCGATTCCTCCAGCTGGCCGGTGTCGAGGACGCCTACACGTCGTCCGCCGGCTCCACCAAGACGCTCGAGAACACCCTCAAGGCCACCTTTGTCGCCGTGTCCGACACCTACGGCTTCCTGACGCCCAACCTGTGGAAGGAGACCAAGCTGCTCCGGAGTCCGCTCGAGGAGTTTGCCGACACCCTGCGGGACGGCAAGCGGTACTAGACGGACGGAACGGACGAGGCGAGCGGGCAGGATTGAGCTGGGAAATTTCGCGGTGCGCGGAGTCACGATCCATTGTGTTTGATTGCATGGTTGGCCGGTTGGGGCTTCCGACCCGGACCAGGGAGGGGCCTCTGAATATCATGGTTACGGTCTAAATGATACTCTCAAGATCTCTTCCGCCGCGTCGTGCTGATAATGTTGAATTGCTCTCATTCAAGGGGTATCAAACATGTGACTAATCTATTGACATCAACCGCATTCTAGCTCGCATCCATGCCGACATTCAGCGCACAATATGGCATCCGCCGTATAGAAATGTGCGCGAGGAACTAATCATCCTCGATTGTCTAGGACCTCGCCTCGCACTCATCTCTCACCGTTTCCCTGGGCTATCGAGGGTGAGTTCGAGAGGCTCCAACACCAGGTACCTAGTCCTTGGCTGTCGCCGCCATCGCAACAACCCCATCAGTCTGGAACCCCACCAAGGTCGCGCTGCCTCGGCGGTGGTGCGAGGTTGCTCCTCCTCGGGAGCTGGGGTCTGTGATTCCTGTTCCTGTTGCGCCGTCTCCCCCCCGGCGCTGCGGGCATTTGCCCTGCGGCGCTCGATGTGGCGCTTTCTCCGAGCCCGAGCCTGCGCCCGGATCTGCTCCGTCAATCTCAGGTACTCTTGGTACTGGGGATTGGTGCGGAGAAACTCCTCGTCGTCTGAGGCGTTTGCGTTGCCGGCCCGCTCGTTCACCCAATTAATCCTTTGCTCGACTCTGCGCCGAGGCATTATGCGTGTGGCTCTGGGTGGCGACTCTGGCTGGGGTTTTTGAGCGCTGGGCGGTGTGTTTTCGAGATAGGCGTCTTCGTTGGTGTTTTGCTCTGAGCCGTCTATGATGGGTTCTTTTGTCGCCCCCTGTCCGGACGCCTCCAAGTGTTCGTGATCTTCGATACTCTGCGCCGGATATGGATGGGTTCCTTGTCCGCTGGGCGGTGTGTTTCCCAGAACGGCCTCTTCCTTGGGGTTTTGCACTGAACCGTCTTGGATGAGTTCTTCTGGTTCTATCTGCCATGGCCCCACCCACTTGTCGCGATCTTCGAGGGATAGTAGGGGAGTGTTTCGATGAGCGGAGGGTGATGGTCTGGACTGCCGGGGGGGAAGCTCACGCTGGCTCTGGTCTCTCGGGCCTCGTGTCCTCTCCAGAGCCTCCACGGGCCACTCGTCCTCGGAATCATACCAAGGTTCCCTCAAGAACGCCTCCCAGGGGTCCTGCCCCGGGACCTCGTTTTCATCTTGCGCGCCCTCAGCCTCGTCCCTCCAGTCCGAGAAGGACTCGTTGTCCAAGAACTCGTCGTCCGAATCTTCTGGGCGTCTTCCGCCGCGCGACGCACGCTGTTTCCTGTATCTGGCACTTATATTGAGGCAACAAGGCCTCTTGCATGACTCTGAACGCTCATCGTCTGAAAGCTCGTCCTCTGATGCATACTTGTCAGCGCGTTCACGAGAGCCGTTTGGGTTAAGGGGGAGAAACCCACCGTCGCGAGGACGCTTGGAGGTTGCTCCTGGCTGTCGAGGCATGTCCCCGGACGAAGGCCTGAGAGAGACGGCAGAGACCTCTACAGTCGAGGTCTGTCCGTGGACCTCTTCTCTCCGATCCTTTGCATTGCCCGGGCCGTCTTTACGATGTTGCCACATTGCGGCGGGCATGAATGGATCATCCACCTCGGCCGTGGTGAGTTGGTCCTCATTCTCGGCCACGTTTTTGGGCTGCAGAATACCGCCAGTGTCGCTGTTCATGCCCTGGTCGCGTTCGGTTTCGTCCGCGTATATCGGGAAACTAGCACCGGCTGCTGACTTTGGCTCCATGTGAGCAGCGCTCTGGGCATCTTGTCCCGATGGAGGGCCGTCATCTCGAGCGCCCTCAGGCTCATGACGCGAATCCTCCCAAATCTGGCGAATGCCGGATTCATGGTTGGGGGCATCGAGTGCGTAGCGAGATGCTGCAAGGTCCCACGCTCGAGCGGTCCTAACCTCGGACAAGAGTTGCTGCTGGGTTTCCTTGTCAGGCGAGGCGTCGTCGAGCTGGGAGATGCTCGTTGATGTTGAATCATCTGGGCTCACGGATGCCGTGTCGTCTTCCGACGTTCCGCGATCCAGGTTCTTGAGAACCAATTCGAGCTCGATATCCGAGCTAGGGTCCAAGCTGGCAACTGCTGTCTGGTACATCGAGGACAAGTTGGTCGTGGTCAATAGTGCCTCGAGACATTCAAGCTCTTGCCATTGCAGCGGTCTCTCGCAGTCTGAATGAAGGAGTTTCTTCAGATCATGTGCCGGCTGATAGCTGGGGATGGCAACATTGTTTGGCGGAGTGATCCGAGTCAAAAGACTCGCTAATGATTGGTGGCCAGCAATCTGCTCAGAACGCTCAAAGCTTGTAGGTTCGAAGACTCCACTGTGGCCTCCAGCCATATGTTGCTGTGGTGTCGGTAGGCCGGATGGCAATTCGCCCAGTGAGCAATGGGCCACGGGCATGCGCTCGAGGTACGAGTATCGACATGAGAATAGGTAGAAGAGGCGCTCTCGAACCTCGGGATACTTGAGGAGGAATTCATCCAGAACATGATCCCGAAGGTACAGGTTGAGGGCGCGAAAGAGAGGCGAGCCAGCGAGGGCCCGGTTGCGGCGAACCTCGGCAGGCAAGTCATGCTTGTGAGCTTCCAAGAGCTCGCGGATCTCGTCTGTGGCGAATCGTCAGTCACGGGCGTCATGGGATTGATTGTCTGTGATTTGCATAGTCGATGACTTACAGATGACTTTCTGGATCTTGTCGAGCAACGCTCTGGAGGGCATTGGCGTCTCGCTCTCGGGCGATGGACTTGAGGTTGGGACCTGCATGTTGGTCGCGTTTCTTCATGGACTAGCTCGAATCCCGGCGTGTTGGTGGCGGTTGAAGAGTGGGTTGATTGCTTTTCGAGGCAGAGATGACGGTCTGGTGCATATTATTGCTTGGAGACGGTTGAATGAGGTCCGAGATGGAGGAGGAGGAGGAGGAGGAGGAGGAGGAGGAGTTGGCGTGTCGGCACGGGAGAAAAGGAGGCGAGGACAGGCGAAGAACAAAAGCGAGATGAACAAACAAAAGAAGTTTTTTCATGGGGACAATCACGTAGGTTTTGGGGGCTTGAGCCGCCCGGGGGAGGTGAAGATTGAACAGGCTTTGGAAAGACACAAAGCGCCTATTGTGCAACGGCCAGGCAACCCCGCTTTATTGGCTGGTGCTGAACCAAGCTCTCTGCGCATCCAGGTCAGCTGCGTGAGACAAGGCGAGGCAGGAGCCATTGACTTTTTTTTTTCTCGGCCATTCGCCATCATGGCCTATTGTGGGTGACGCGGGCACCCAGTAGCAGCAGCGTGGAAGCTTTCCACACCGTCACGCCACGCCCCTGACTCACGGCTGGGAGTGCCATGGCGCGCCATCTGGGTCGATGATGAAGGACGTGGGCGGTGGTTCAGCAAAGTAAGTTCTTCAAACATGTCGAGACTACAGAAACTGGCGTCGCTTCGTTGATATAGGCTTTGGCCTCCGGCACGCCCTCGAAAACTCTGGCAGAGAAAAGCTCTCGCAGTCCACAGCCTTTATATTCATACAAGACGATGCCGTCTTCCTTGCCCCCAACATGCCGCACCTTCATCACTTTCACCACCTTCATCTGCCGCTTCCGTCTCTGCGGCCTGTGCCGTTGCTGTCTCTTATTGACCTACTCTGGATCCATCGAATCCCATCAGCAGCTGGCCGAACAAAGTGGCCTCTGGACAGTCTCTCCGAGAAAAACAACAGCGGACAAAGCCTGCTCAACCACCCAGCATGAGTCCGTTGTTCCATTTACCACGCGAGCTCTTGGACATGATCCTGGACCATCTTTCCGTTCCTTGGTCCTTCACTGTGCCGCTCCCTGCTCCTCCTCAATCTCAACACGACGTTGCGGAAAGAAGAGCGCGCTTGGCCGCCCTCTCCGCTCTCGCGAGGAGCTGCAAGGCCCTTCAATTCATTGTGCAGCCCAGGCTTTTCACCTTTGTGTCCCCAGGCCGCCGGGCGGCTCGTATCGTCCTGACTTTGCTGCGACGGCCGGATTTGGCTGCATCGGTCAAGCACCTTTCCTTGGCCGACAATTATGGTTCGGATTACAGTGAGAGCAGGGAGACCGACAGGTCTCTACGCCAACAACTCATGCTGTCTTCGCGGACATTGGACATTGGACGAGCGGTGCCTTTTGTACCCTGGTATGACGAGGGACAGCACATGACAGCCCTGGCCATAGCACTCGTTCCCAACGTTCAACGTCTCTTGATCCGGGCGCATTCCTCGTACCATCTGCGCTTTCAGCCCGGCTATCTTCCTTTTTTGACCGAGCTGTTTCTTCAGAATTGCGATGGAGACATGGGATTCGCCATCGCGCAATTTGACACCCTCTTCAAAGCCGCTCCATCTCTCCAAATATTCAGGGGCCACCGAGCAGTCGGCCACGAGCTCAACGACCAGGCTTTCGCACACGCGGGCCTAAAGACAATCGAGCTCTGTTGCGCCTGCTTGGGACGTGCCTGCTTTAACGCCGTCATGACAAACTTTCCGAGCTTGGAGCGCTTTTCCTACGCCTCGAGGGGCTTGCGCGGCAACATGTATGGAGCCGAGGCCGATCTAAGGGGCATCATCGATTCGTTACCGACGAGGAGGAACACTTTGAAGCACGTCTCGTTGGACATGACGTTTGCAGTCCTTTACGACCCGTGGGAACTAGGGCTAGACGAGGCCGACTCTGCCCCCAGCCTTCGCCAAATGACCGCCCTTGAAACGGTCAAGCTAAGCGGAAGCGCATTATCTAACATGTTTGACCGAGCACGCGAAGCAGGCTTTCCTGAGGTCAGGCTGTGCGATTTCCTGCCACCAAATATCCGCACTTTGGGGGTGGATCGGCCGCATCCCAAGATGCTGGATGACTTTACGGTTCTTGCGGCAATGGCGCCGACTAGCTTCCCTTTGTTCCGAGAAGTGCACATCGGCACCAAGTTCGAAAGCACCGATTCGCTGGCCACCTTGCAGCCAGCCTTTGCCAAGAGTGGTATCCGATGCATCGCGCAAGACGTTTTTCAACGTGACCCGGCTTTAACTTCAACCCGGCCTGTTTGCTGGTGTGGTTGGCTTCGTTGACCAGTCGGCTTGACTCTGCGCCCGACCTCTACCGTGTTCCGGTCGGAAGAAGTGCATTTCTTGAAGAGTTGGGTTCGGCAAAGACATGACAGAGTATGAGACCACTCGACCAGCATTAGACAGCAGAAAGTCAAGGTATTTGCTACAATCAAACCGGTATTGTTTAATATTCGTCCACGCCTAAAGTCAGCCTGCCATTCTAAAATTCCACGATATCTAGAATTAAATATCACGAGGATGAGCTTCTATATAGAAATATAATACATGGTTCTAGAGTCTATCTTTAAAGTCATACATGAAAGCCTTTATACAAGGTAAATCGCATAGTAGTCTTTGTTATTAGGTTTTAGAGCGGGATGTAGCTAGGCAGCTATAGCTCTTGTTGGTTACTCTAAGATACTAGGAAAGATTATGTTTACTTCGCCTCGAGATGAAACTTTTCTATACGCTACAGTTATTTTTTATCTTGAATGGCAGAAACATTGCCCAGACCTTGCTTTGTTTGCGGCTTCTCTTAACACGCTTCTGCTTCCGAATCGTCACTCACGAATAGCAGGGACTATCCACTCCCTTACATGGAGACAATTATCTCGGCCCTCTACACTCGAGTTTCCATTATGTTTATCGTGGCAGTTGCTGTTTTCTTGGACATCTTTTCACTCTCAGGCGATACGGTGTAGATGCGCGTCAGGGGCATCTTCCAGGCTACGCGAGATAACTCCTAATTGTTCAGAATCCTAATAATAGGGGGTATTCCTTACTATGATACGAAGTCGACCGGGAAATATGTGTGTGGTTTCAGAAGAGACGGTAACTGAGAGAAAGGGGTAAGTCTAAAAAAGTCGAAAAGTATCAAGCCTCACAAACTACCCATTAGTATACAGAATCCGTATCCAAATGTCTCGCCCGAATACGACGCCTTGCATTTGTTAGCTTCATGCCCCCGCATTGGCTTGGTCATACATGTTGCGCTGATGCGCAACGTCGAGCGTCAGCCGAATCAGCGACCAGACACAATTGCCTCTTGTTCTCAAGGAGTTCCCAAGAACGATCCAAGTTGCAAGACCTGCTTCATCGCCTGATCCCATCGCTGATACCAACGCATCATCATGCCCTACTCTCTCTACGAGGCAACCGTCGTCATGGCCAGAAGCGCCCTCGCGTCCCTGGACAGAATCCTCAGCGAAGCCGAAAAGCATCCGGGCTCGAGCGCCCTGCTTACGGCACGCCTCGTCGACGACATGAAGCCTCTGACGTTCCAGGTCCACTACGCAACTTTTCAGGCGCAGGCAATGGCAGCGAAGCTATGCGGTCGCGAGCATGCGGAGCCCGCCGAGGATGTCGACACGTACGCCAAGATGCACGCGCGCATCAAAGAGGCCATCGACATGCTTGACGAGGCTGACAGGGAAACGGTAAATGAAGTCGGCGAGACGACGACTTCGGTGGCTCGGCATGAAGATTCCATCACCGTACCCGTCAAGGCGCTCGTCGGCTCCTTGAACATGCCAAACATTTATTTTCACGTCTCGATGGCTTATGCCATTTTACGAAAAGAAGGCGTTCCCTTGGGCAAGAGGGACTGGAGTCGAGCGTTCGTGAGCGAGTATATTTCTTAGGGAGCCTTGTGAGAGAGAAGTACAAGTGCTTATAGCTTGGTCGGGTAGTGATCAATTTCCGTATTTGCGAGTGACGTTGCTGGGCTGTATATTCTACACAGTCGATGTAGTCGATTCCTTTAGGCTCATCACAACGCCGTCGGGTCTACTATGGACTTCCCGCGGTTCATAGTTGGACGTCGTTCAAGATTAGATCGAAGTGCCCGAGGCTTGGCCAGGTCGAGCTCAGAATAGAGGGCGATGAAAATGGCTTTGCTCCATCTTTTGGACGACGGGAGTCGAGAAGGTGCATTCCGCCAAGGCTTGTGGCAGTACTCTTCGGAGAACGGACGAGACGACGTCCACTGGCTCAGAGACTTGGGAAGGCTGCAGATACTCGAAAGCTGTATCGAATACTGCAGATAGATTCGCTACGGGTTCCTCTCGGTAGAATCGGGCAGCGGGCGAGCAGCCAAGCCTGGAACCAAGCGTGCTGCAACGTCGTGTCGACAAAGCTTCGTCTCTCCCCGTCCCAAACAGACATGTCAATCGGTACACATACTTGCCCGCACAGCCTGCTCCTCCATACCAACCCACGCCAAACATGCGAAATCCACAAGAACCACGGCAGCCCCCAGACTCCCCTAGCCGAGGCATCGACTATCGCCAACCCAATTCCTCGGCTCCTTCTCCTTCCCCGTCCGCTTCCCCTGCCCACGCACAGCAGCCAATCAAGGGCCCCAGCTCATTGAGAATGCAATCACGAAAACCCCCTTGCCGCAGCTTCAATAAACCCCGGCCCTCTTGCCCCCCCTTTTCCGATTCCCCTGCACCGGCCAATCAGATGCGGGCGCGCGGCGGAAAAAGGAAACTCTTAGCCCCCGCGCGTGCGAAATAACAATACTACCTAGGTAGGTACCTAATACACGTCACTTCAATTCTTGCCATTGTACGGAGGTTGGGCACTAAAGTATTCAGACCAGCTTAGGTCACTCGGATTACATAACACCGTGCAGCACAATACAGTATTGTATCCACATGCCCTGCCTAATTAGGCAATTCGTCCTCTTTAACGTCTTGCCGTCAGTTGGTCACTTGGGGTTTATGACGTTATCCCTATTGCCAACCTTCCTCAACGCCTTCTTCCACAGCTTCTATAAGAGCTTCCAGGCCAGGCAGAATCGGATTCGATTGGCTCAAAAGAAACTCAATCTCATCATATAGCTCTTCCCTTTGCTGGTTGGTTAGATCCGGCGGATCGCTGCCTTCTTCATAGGTTATTTCCATATAAATAGAGCACCCATTGGATGTTGCCGGGTATTCTTTCCACAAGCCGTTGTAGCTTCTCTTGCGGGAACAATGCCCAAGCTTTCTTCCACGTATTAATAAGCGTTGCCCTTGACGTAATCTTCTTCTTTGATGTGATGCATTTGAGCATGAACCATGCAAGCTCAATTGGTGATAGGTCCGGCGAATTAGGTGGCCAATTGACCGTTTTAAACCCCTTTTGATGCCAAAGCTCTCTATTGCGCCGTTGTGCATGTGAAGCCGTCCCTCCATACAAATTACTAGGGAAAGAGCTTTTCAAGCTGTAGAGTGAAGAAACGGTGCGAAAACCGGGGAAAACTGATTTGCACGGTGTTATGTAATCCGAGTGACCTAAGCTGGTCTGAATACTTTAGTGCCCAACCTCCGTACTTGGTACCCGAGTCCACTTGCGCATCCCGCCACCAACACGTTCAAGGGCGCGATTCACACACGTAACACATCACAGCACCAAGTACATTATTTCACGTCACTCGGGTCGTGCCAGTGCGGCCTTTTACATTCAAATCGTTGTGATTGCTCGTCTGAATGCCTCTGTGATTGCTTGACGTCGAGGGCCCATGTTCATCATGGGCCTTGGATCAATGAAACACATGTCCATGGCCCCGGTACCATGGGATGCCATCTCCCTCCGCTGCCTGTTGCACACCTTCCACTCCGCTACTCGTTGCGTCTCTGCTGTGCCACGAGTCCGGCCGCTGTGCATTCTCGTGCTTCCCTTTTGTCACAAAATCAAGCCTTCCCTTTCCGTGGCGCTGCGATCCCTTCTGGACCGAGCCCTCCAGAGACAACGCCCCATCGCGGCGCCCATCCCTTGCCTCATCGTCTATGCCACCCGGCATCGATCCAAGGCCTGGTATCCCCAAGCGGTGCATGCAAAAACACGTAGGAAAAAATTGAAAACGAGAAGTGAACATGTGGGGTATGATCAATCGGTGTGCCCTTTTTTTGGTGCCGCGAGACATGCTGGGGGTTAAAGATTTTGTATCTGCGAGAGGGAAAAAAAGGGGTTGAGTTTTAAAAAAGAGAAAACGACAATTCGCTAAATGCTAGAACGTAGACGGGAAATGTAGTTGATGTAACGTGACACCGATGCCGAGGGCCTTCAGACAAGGTCAATGTCTGGGATCTCATCGTCAATCGGCTGCCACGACCGGCGCTGGGCCCAGCCCCAAAGCCCCAAGATACTGGATCGTGGTAACATATCCAACGGCCACCAGTCTGAGGCCAACGCGCACGGCAGGTTGCACCAGCCACTCTATTGCTGATGTCCACCGTGCTGATGCGGTATCCCGACGGCATGGCCATGGTGGGCGTAGCCGGGCATGTGGTGTTGTTGATGTTGATGTTGTTGTTGTTGTTGTTGTTGTGGCGAAGGCGTCACGGGACAGCGCGGTAATGGGTACGAGTCCCTTGGCATATTATTGCCGAAGCAGGCGCCGTCGGGCGTGATGGGAGGGGTGAGGTATCCGTCAAAGGCGGCAGGACCAACGTGACCCTTTTGGGGCGTGCTGTAGATGTCGTTGTGCTTGGCCAAGAGCTCGGCGGGCGGCGAGGGAGGGATGGCGTTGCGCTGTGCCTGTGCAATGGCGGCCGCTTGGGCAGCGACGAACTCGGCGAGGCGGTGTGAAACACGGTAGGTGCCTGGCGAAGAGTATTTGCGGGCCAACGTCGGTGAGGGCTGGTCGAGATGTTGCGTCAGGGCCTCGGCGGCGGCGCTCTCCTCCTGATCCAGTTCCCGATCGACGACTTCGGGGCGGCCCAGAACGGCACGCGCCACGGCGAGAGAGGCACGGGCCATGATCGAGGGCTTGGTCGAGACAAAGTCACGGTGGTAGAGGGCAACCTCACATAGGTAGGAAGCCATGCAATCCACCTCCTTGTCGTCCCGCTCATAGGCCACCAGCAGCTGGGAGAAGAAGTCGACGGTGGGGTGACCAATTGTCCACTCGAGCGTGTTGAGGACGTGCATCTCCATCTGGGTGAACATGCCAGCATCGTAGAGGCCGCAGCACATGTTGCTAAGCTCCGAGATTTGAGGCACTCGGTCCTTCTTGTCGCCATACTTGGCTGCTATTAAGAGGGCGGCACAGCCTACCAGTTGATAGTGGTGCTTATACACGACCCTTTTGGAGCAGTACCGGTCCAGGAGATTGACGGTGAGGAAGAGGGTCTCGGGGAGGAGGACGAAGGCGGCATGGGCCTCGACGAGGAAGTCGATGAGGTAGGGCCTCATGTACCATTGAATCTCGCGTTGCGTGTCGATGAGGCTGGCATCGGCAAGAGTCTCTTCCTATGGGAGGCAGACACGGTCAGCATCTTGATATCCAAACATCCGGGCTTAGTTGACCAAAAGCATACCTCCATCGTCTGCATGTGCTTCAGGATATCCTCAAGATACTCCTCGGCGGCCTGGCGGGAAAGCTCGCCGGCAATGACGTCTTGCCGTTGGCGGGCGACGAGCTGGGCCGCGGTGCGAGCGTCGACACATGACGGGCGAGGGTCGTCGGTCTCGTAAAAGGTCTCGTCGGCGTGAGTGAACTCCATGATTAAGCGAGCCGGACGGGCGGCGGCGGCGGCGACGAGGCTGAGTCAACGGTGGCCCGGGGGAGGCGTCGAGAGTTTAAGTACGAGATTGGTCGCGCCGTTGTCAAGGAGTGACTGCAGAGTTCCCCAGGAATCGTTGGGTCGGAAGTGGAATCGATAATGAGTGACTGGGGCGCGTTCGCAAGGAGTGATATCGCAACCCAAAGGAATTATGGGTATTAGGATATTAAAGAGCGTGAGGAAAAACTAATGGAAAAGAGTGACTGTGGCTGGGAACGGAAGCCAGAACCATGGACTCGAAAGTCAGAGAGGCAAGGAGAAGGGATCGGAAAGGGGCCCGTTTAAAGATGAAGACGACCACTATTGGATTGTCTAATGCAAATAAAAAACCGACCCGTTAGCATGGGATGGTCCCGCTGTAGATCCGCGTCTTCAAGGTCAGAGACAATGCCGTCAGCGCCCGTCCCGGGGGCCGTAACCAGTTGGTGCGGCGCCCCCTTGTAGAGGGGCTTGGCTTTTGGGGCCGAGGAATGCAGCACAGGAGGGCAAGGGCAGGTGGAAACGGCTTACCAGGACGCGGGCGAAGAAGGGACGAGACAAAGGCGAGCAGTGCCCCTTTGATTGGCCGGATCAACGAGTTAACGTCTCCGGCAGGACAGCACGGTTGAAGAAGTCGACCGCGACTGTGGAGAAGACCGAGATATGCAACGATTGTAGCGCGGCATGCAGCTATATGAGGGAGCACCAAACCGATTAGATGCCGCCGAGAGCCCAGATGGCGAGAGAGTGCAACCAGGAGAACATACCACTTGAGCGTTGTGGACGACCGTTTGTCGCTTTATTTTGGCGGCGGGCGGACACGATCGGAGCTGTCAGGAACAATCGGAAACACGGCGCTTTGACAATTGGCGTGCGGGCTGGCGGCTGTCGACTGCCGAGTTCTTTGCGTGGGTAAGGGAGTTTGGAATTAGGTTTTCGAGTTTGGGTTGTCGAGCAGAGTCGAACTTGGAAGACCGTAGGCCTACTTTTTTTTTCGGTGGGTGCTTCTGGATCAGAGACTGCCGAGTCTGTGCCTGGAGCTACGACGGCAAGGTTAGCGTTGCTGAGACGTCGAACGAAGACAAAGAGCCGCGTGGTGTTTTGGCCGAGTGTGCGTGTGTGTGTGTGTGTGTGCAGACAAGGACCCAGTTCAAGGGAGTGAGGCGAGTGGGCTTCTTTGTTGGCGGATTGGATCGAAATTCCTCGGTTCGGCGCCGAGGAATTCTGGACGCTCAATGCACAGCGTGACGAGAAAAGGCACAGACAATAGGCTTTGACGGGATTGTGGTGGGAAAAATACGGCCGAGAGGGCCCCTTGATTCACTCGCATTCGCACCTTTTTTTCTTCTTCGTCTCGGGGGGATCTTTTTGCAGCCCTATTCTGGATAGAGCACGGCCCGCTCAAGGGAGGTGTGGCTTCGGGCCGGCAGGCGTCGAGACAAAGGCGTGGGCGGGCGGCGGGCTTCTCCTCAGTCTAATCGCCAGGCTCAGGTCCGACCTACAGGCGACGCGGGTCAGGACGACGAGGTGCAAGGACTGAGGGAATGAATGGGTGGAAAGGAAAGGAAGGAAAGGGGAGAGGCGACGACGACGAGGCGGAGGTGAGGTGAGATAAAAAGAGGTGAGCGGAAGAACGAGGATTGGAGGAGACGGGACGCATGGTAGTTTTAACCAGCCATGGGCGCCGAGGATGAGCGAGAAAAAAAAAGGTACCCCCGGTCCTGGCCTGTGCAGTGCTTGCTGGGTCGGGGACGTGGAGGAGGACTGGAGCTGTGCTGTGCTGTAGGTATGTACAGCACCGTAGGTAGCCTGTAGGAAGCGTGTGAAGAGAAGAGGGAGCCTTCCAGGTTGCTTTGCCTTGCACCAGGCCAGCGACTTGTGCATCCGTACCGCGTCGACTTGCTGTGGGCTGCGCTACTCGTGCTTGGGGGGGGTGTCTGCGTCCCAGAAAAAGACGACTGGGGGGAAGGAGGAGGAGGGAGGGGGGGTGTGCGCTGTTGGTTGGCGGCCCCCAGACGAACGAGCCATTGACGGCCGCCGCGAGCGAGCACCCCCATTGCCCACAGTTACCCACTGGGGCGCCCACCGGGCCGGGGGGAGGGGCGTGCCATACACAAGGCGTGAGGTGGGGAGAGGGAGTTGCGAGAGATGGAAAGAGCAAGAGAGAGCGCAGTTGTGCGAACAAGGACTGGGGTCGCTCGCCGTGATGCACGCATGACAGGTGCTCCAGAGCTAGCCAAGGACAGGAGGGAAAGGGAAAGGAAAGAAGAGGCCGCAAGCCAAGGGAGCTACTCACCGATATGCAAATGCCCGTGTCGTTGTGGACGTGTAAACTGGTCGAGATGGAGAGAGGTCGAAAGTCGTTGGACAATGGGGCTTGGGGCGATGCGGCTCCAACAGGTAGTCGAGAGGATTCGAGGGAAATAGTGGCCGAGAGCAGCAGCAGAGCGTTTTCACGAAGAATTATATGCTTCGGTCTCGGCGGCCGATTCGCCAGGGCATTTGGAGCGGCGCGAGCGAGGCGGCAGCTGTCCAACGAGACGGGGCGGCGTTTGCCTCTTTGCTGTGAGACGAAACGGACGAAACTGGGGGCGTGTAGGGGGGAGGATTGGGAGAGAGAGGGTCAGAGGCCACAAAGGACAGGCAAGAAAATCGGCGCCGTCAATCGGTGATGGATGGCCCTTTTTTTGGCTTTGCTTTTGTCGCTCTCGGCTGCAAATTTCATCAAGCAGGCAGGGGGAGGGCGGCGCCCATATCCGTGGTACGACTCGGGGTGGAGGAAGATGGATAACTGCAGACGGGGCCAGAGGATAAAACCAGGAGGCGAGCGCGTGCTCCGTCAGTACGAGTACCTGTATGTAGGCGTGCGTGCGTGCGTTTGAGCATGTCCTTGTCTTTGTTGGCGGCAACAAGAGTCTTGATTTTTCCTTTCTTTTTCTTGGTGGTTTACGGTTTCTCGTCAGTGTGAATCTCATTCAACCTCCTGTCTCACGCGCCATCGTCATGTTGTGGTTCAGAATCCACCGGCCCTGCCTGTGCGCATTGCTGCTGTTTTGGGGTTCAGAGGGGGGGAGGGGCTCTACGGGGCATGACGTTGAGAGCACGACGACCAGTCGGGCTTCCTCTTCCCTCCAGTTCCTCGGCGGTCGGCAGCATCAGTTGCGGGCAGGCTGGCCTCAGAAGGGGGGGAGGCTGGCCACTAACTGGCCACTGACTGGCCTCGCTGGCTGCAGCGCGGCCGGGCAGAGTCTCTACGATGCTACGAGGCGCTTGCGGTGCAGGCCCATTCAACCTCGGACGAGGCTGCGCAATTCAATCTTGACTGGCGCCCCCTGAACAGGGCGGCGGCATGATTTCCATGTTGCCTGACCCGGATGACAAGAGCGACTGACTCTTTCCGGATCGGTCGGTGATGCTGATTCAAGCCGACCGCGCTTGGCCTCTGTGTCATTAACCGCCCGGGTGTTTTTTGTTGTTGTCTCTTGTGGCTCGTTTGCATCGCCGGCCGTGCGAGTTGTGAATGCGAGAATTTTGATTTTAATGCCTGGCTATTTTTTCGTCATTCTTTTTGCGCATGCACCAACAATGGGCGACTAATAAAAGTGCCCGCATGCGCGAGCGCGTCTTGGGCGACGAGGGGTCGTGTGCCTGGCGTGCCCGCGTTTGTTGTACATACAGTAGGCGCGATCTGAGCAGTCCATTGGGCATGAAGCGTGTACGTAATACCCCAGGAACCCGAACATTTCTTTCGCGGTACTCGGCCTGTGGCGAGCGAACAATAGCAAATGTCCGTACCCGAGCAATCCCTGACCGGTATATGCAGAAACGCCTGCATCCTCGCCGTCAAATTGTTTGCCAAGCTGGGCTAACCCGCGTCTGAAGTACGCGGTACGTACCGGCGGGACTCTGCCTTTGCCGCCGACGAGCATTGAGGCGTTGGAAAGGCGGCTTCTGATTTGCACAAATCTGCCGGCTTGCCAGAGCGCCTCGCCCAGCAAGCCTGAGCGAGACGCCGCAAGGGGCTTCTCTTGCCTCTGCAGTTTCCCCCTGTGTCATGTCGTCCTCGAACATTCGGGCATTGACGCATCGCGCGCCCTCGCCGTTGCGTGAGAGCGCTCGGTGTCCGCCGCAACGGCAGCAGCAGCAGCAGCAGCAGCAGCAGCAGCATCTCTTCTAGCCGCCTGGCAGCTGCGTGTCGAGAGGCAGGTCTGGCGTCTCACTCTTCTCCGGCGCCGCCGCAACGATTGGACGTCGCCAAAGAGCTTCCATGCATCCCTCCATCCAGCACCTGGGCTCGCCTCGGTTTCGCATGCGAAAATGCGTCGCGCTGCAGCCAGATGCGACGACGCCAAGGTGCTTCAGGATAGGCAGTGCTTCTCGACTCTGCCGCCATCACGGCGGCCCAGGAGCGTCGCTTCAAGGAGCGAGTTGCTTCTGGTCATCATGGACAGAGTGCCAATCCGTAGCATTGTGGCTGGGATATTTTGGACTTTTTTGACGCCGTGACCCGACGTCGGCGCACGGGGTGCTGCACGTTCCAGGTACCGCATGTGTTCAGTGCAATTCGCTCCGCAGGTTCCAAGTACTCGTAATCTCGGCCGACGCCACAGCCATGCCTGCTGTAGGTACGAGATACACGACGATTCTCCTGCCTCGGGTACATGTAGACCGCCGCCGTGAGCAGCAGCGGCGGCAAGGGGAGGCGGAAGGGCCTCTTCTTTTTTTTTTTTCTGCAGACCGCTGCCGGAGCGTTGGTCCCCTTCGCGCCGTCTCCAGCGGCAGGGAGGCCCTTTTCTTTGCCACTCGTTGAGCGTCGACGACCGTGTCAATTGTCTGCATGTCTGGTTTTCTCCCGCAAGGGCAAACGGGACATGGCGATTTCGAGAGGCAAAGCACAAGGCCAGGCACGTTTGTCGTTGGCCAGGTCTCTCTGCCACCAGCCAGCCTCATGGCCGCGTATCGCCGGACTGTGTCCCCCCTGCCACGGATAATTCGAAACAACTTCCCCTTTGCCCGTTTGGCCGGCCGCCGCCTTTTTCGTCAAAGGCCTCATTACCGATGGTACATGACGTGGTGGCATGAGGCTAGCTCCTGACGGGGACAACACCGAGGGGGCAACCCAGGGCATCCAGGGCATTCAGTTCGCTCGCATTTGCCAATGGAGGCGGCCGGATCGGTCATTACGGCCCCGATGGGGCCTGGGATGCGACATCTCGCGCCCCGAGGCATGCGCGGTGGCCCAGCTGCCAGATACAGTATGTACAGAGAGCATCTGTATCGGCATCTGTAGGGGGAGGCAAGAGGCACGCACGCACGCACGCACGCATGGTGACATGAGCGGTGCCTCGAGGTACGGAGCAAGGTACGCTGCGGCTGCTGCTGCTGCTGCTGCTGCTGCTGCTGCCGCCGCTTCGGCCCTCTGCTCTCTCCCCTTGCGCGCGATGCAATCCGTGCCCGCCGGCTTAGTGACCCGGACACGCCCAGCCATCGACCGCCCGACTCCCTGCTGGTCCCGTTGAGCAGAGCCGAGTCGATTGGAGCGATGTGCACAACTCGGCTGACGACGCTCCTGGTGCTGCGGCGTCTGTACCCCCGGCGCGAGCTGGAGTCGTGCACGTCACGGTCTCGCAAGGCGCGGGTGCCATGGGTTAGGTGCGGCGCGGTAGGCCGGGCTAGGATGGGAGGCTATACTTGTTACACTCACAGTACTTGAGAGCTTATGAAGCTGGGGACATGGAGTTTACCATTCGAGAAGGGGGCGTGCGAGGGCGCATGGTCCATTCGTTCATTTGATGATTCAATGGCGCCGCAATACGGAGCAGCAGCAGCAGACCAGAAGCCAACGGGCTTGACTGAGGGCAATGGCGTCGTCGTTCCCGCCTCCGCAACGGCAGGTCACAGGCCGTCCGATGCCCGCCTCTCGCCTCCCTGCTTGCCTCTTGCTTCAGGGCCAGACGGGGTCACGACCGCAGAAGCATCATTTCGATACCCGTCTGTGCAAACAGACGTCCATGGCTCGCGTCGCGGAAGTACAGTACTCGGTGCTCGCGCACTGCACGGGAGCTGCATGCGGCACGGAAACAAGCTGTCTGTCCAGGATCCAGATGGCTGCTGGCGAGAAACCCTGTGTCCCGCCGGCCTATAACAGCGCCGCAAAGGAGTCACTCCAGAGCACTCTTGGGACGCGGCGGGGAACCCTGGAAGCGGCAGAACCGAGAGCCCCATCTTCATCTGCTAGCGGGAGACTCCACAGTCCCTGCCGTCTACTGCAGGGCCGCAGGTCGCTCGATATCGCCGTTCCCCAAGACCGCCTTGTACAAGTACCGCAGGCTACGGGAGGGTTGCAGTCGAACCAGGCCGTGGGCCCCGGGCCTTGAGCACCGGCCCGTCCGGCTGGGCCAATCATGAGACCGGCACGCGCTCCGGCACGCTTCCATCCCTTGGACGTTGATCAGAGCGTGTGTCGACGAGAGCAGGCCGGGGCCGCCAGGCGACCGGTCCGCCGGGGCAGGTATTCTGGGGGAATACGGAGGGGAGCAAAAGCTCGAGCAGCCAGCCAGCTCGTGCCCACATCCCCCTCCCCCGGAGCGGCCCCCAACGGCCATCAGCTGGAGCGAGGCAGGAGGGGAGGAGAGCGGGCAAGGCGATTGGGCGGGCCATGGCGAACCATGTCCTCGGCACCCTGGGGTCGAGCCGGTGAGGGTGAGGGTGAGGCTGAAGCGGCCGTCTGGCATGTGGGATATCTCGAGTGCGCGAGCTACTGTATTGTTGCCGGATTCAAGGCATGGCAGTGAGACAGCCAAAGGCGATTGTGGATACGGACGATGTACGCCAGCACGGGCATCAATCATCAAGTCACGACCAAACTTCATATCCAAGCACAAACCCGACATGATGCCTACAGTACGTTGGACGGCCCCCCTTTTTCTTTCCACCGGCCATGTCCCCCCACCCCTGGGACCTCAGCGCCAGCCGGGCGCCCTGCGTTCCTTCATGTGCATGTGCGAAATAAGGCTGTGCATCTGTCGTTTTGCATGGCCAACAGCGCAGCGCGGGAGGGGCCCGTCGTTTGTTCCTGGCTTGTGTCCTGGCCTGTGGGACACAGACGGCTGTGTTTGTAGGCCAGTTTTTTTTTTCCTGAACGGGTTATGGTTCTCGGAGGCAGGCGGGCCATGGAGAAGGCGTGGGAGATTAGGGAGAGGTGCGGCAGGCGGCGAGCATGCTTGGTCATGAATAAGTACGAAGTACGAAGTAGCCGGAGTCCAGTACTTCGTAATGCGCTCCTCATGGGATTGGGAGGGCACTGGGTTCACCATGAGTTGTGCGGTGGAATGGGGTTGATGAAGAGAGGGCAATGGAAATGGAGGCAAGTCGAGGGTGCTCGGCTACGATGCGCATTGTGCAGATTCACTAGAGAGGTACAGCATGCAACCTCTCATCACGATGAAGGGCCGCGAAAGAGGACAAAAGGGTGGAGAGGGAAGAGCGAAGCCATGCCGTTTCGGCGGCGTGTAAAGGACGAGCATGAGGGCAATTCCCGTCGTCGGCAGCCGTAGGGAAAAGCAAGTAGCATGAGCGCGAGCAAGCTCTAGCTTGACGCTTCTAGCTTGACGGTGCTTGGAGATGGATGGATGGTCGAGAGGAGATGCGGATACGCCGCCGCGATGGTCTGGTGCGGGCTGTTGTGTGTGTGTGAGTGTGTGTGATGAATGAGTGAAGCACCGTTTTTCTGACCAACGCCGCAGTGTGGCCATGCCGAATGCAGAGTCGCCTTTTCATCCCCTCGGGAACCCTTGTCGATGGCTGCGGTGCATGTGCGTACGGCACGGCGGCGAGTTGCAAGCAGGGTTCTTGGCAAATTGGCACAATGTGCGAAGCAGTTTCGGGGAAGAAACTGGAAAGGAGAGGGCGGCGCGCATTTGTGCGGATAAAAAGTCGTCAATGCGCCGTGTCGCTCGACGTGGCCCGGACGAGCGTGTCAATGCGAGTATCAAGTAAATGGACATGATGTCATGATTGTTCCCTGCAACAATGGCGGCCACTTGCCCCTGTCGGATAACAGCATACGAAGAAGTACGTAGATCTACGAATGCTTTTGCACCAATGGGGAAATGCCATGCTGCTTCATGACTGTGCATTGGATTGTCCATTGCCGTCAAGTCAACTGCTGCGAGCCAAATGCGGCGCGTTTCCTGTAACACGCACGCAGTCAAAAGGGCAGCTCGTTGTGATTTGTGCACCTCATGCCGTCCTCGAGACATGCTAGTTTCTCCTCTAGTACGAATAGGCAATCTAATAAGCGACTCTTGCCCTACGGCATCTACACGTGTACAAGACTATGCGCACAGCGCACACATACGGCAGGTCGGCTGAGACATTCAAGGGTCGGCCGGTGCAACAAATAAACACGGCGGCGACTGCCGAGCATTGGATGCAAAGTGACGGATGTGATGGTTTGAATTAGAGTCAGTCAATACAGTGGCATGTTTTTGGAGACGCAGGCCTTGGGGCCAAGCGCAAGTACCGCGCGGTGCGAGTCTGGGCACAAGGTACTTGGATGTCCCGTGACGAGGTACGGCTGCGAAGGAGTGAGGGATTCGACTGCAGGCCAGCCCGCTGCTGCACGCAAAACGCACGCCGTGAGGCGACCTGGGCGCCGAATCAAGTCGCTGCATCCGCCTATTCCTCTGCTGCTTGTCAAAGTTCTCCCACTCGCAGCATGTCACCGAGTTCATCTCCCCAGAAAAACAGACACTACAATGTGATGACTTGGCGTCACCCTCACGTCTCCCCAAAGACAAAGCGGCAATTGTCTAGAAGGTCGAGATTCCTGCCGTCGGCAGAGTCTGGGGCGAATCGGCAACGTCCCGCCGGCACACGCACCAAGGCGCCATCATGTGTTTGCGCACGCAAAGGGCATGGAGCTATACTATATTTTGACGCAGATGGACGTGAATCATGGGGTTAATCACACGAGGCACGAGCATCGAAATGTCTCAACCGCGTCGCGTCCGCGCAATTGGCAACCGATGCTCCGGCAGAGCAGGAAAATGGTGCTCGAGAGGCGCCAGACACGACACGCCCCCTCCTTTTTCCATTCTCCTCTTTCTCTTCCCCACTCCAACGGTCGTCGAGATCCGCTGCTCGTCTTTGCCCAAGCTGGCAAGGGCTCCGGGCACCACCAGGAGACGGGGAGGGGTTCGAGTCTGGCGCTGCGTCATTGGGCGAGACCCCTGGTCGTCAAATGGCCCCCGTCTCTTGTTGCTTGCCGCATTCCAGTGCCTGTCCACTCGCGACGGCCGAGACCAAGAAGACGGATTGCCCGCGCAGCCATCCAATGCGCTGCAAAAAGCAGCAATTGCACGCATGCGCGTTTCGGCATGTGCACGACTACGGTTGGGCGTGCGTCAGACTATTCTCTCGACAAGACGGAATCTCGACTGGCCGTGCCTCGACATGTGCACAGCTGGCGCTTGAATAATTCACGGTCCCGCAGGTCGAGGTGGACTCGGCCCATTATACTGTATCTGTATGTGCAATTTTTATACGACGCACTCTTGAAACTACAACACCTGCAGCACAATGTGTGCTGCCCGATCCGGGCCAGAATAGTACCGACCGGACGGACAATGGCCATGCCCTCAGGGTCTCTGGTCCTTGCGGGCTGGACTCGTCTCGTCGACCCAACCGGCGATTGCGGAAACGGCTGTGAAAAGACGGTCTGCGTCCGGCGCTCTCGAGGCATGGGCTCCAAGAAAGCATCGAGACGGCCATGACTCGACGGCGGCCAACCAATCACCAAAGCCGGCCTGGCCCCTCTTGACTGTTGGCGTCATCTCACACACATGCACACATACATGATACGGTACAGCAGCAACCTTTTGACTTGAGGAAACGCACCAAGCGCGACATGTGCACCAGAATCGAGACTCGGTCGCCTGTCGGGGCTATTGGAAAAGTCGCCTGGGTCGCGGCCCGCCTCGTCCTACAAGGTCCAGGGAGCGGCACGAGTATAGCAAGAGACACATATGGCCAAGCAGCGAATAACTTGATCCTTTCCCCCTTGGCCGAGGGCCGATGTAACGCGGCCCCCGGCCGGCCATGGCCGATTACTGATGGCCTCCAACGAGAATTCGCCTCGTTCGACTCCTGCCTGCGTATTCGTACGTCCTTCACATAACATGTTTGAGGTGCTGCGTCTGTTGGACAGGGCCATGGACGGCCTCGACCGCCGCACGCGACTATTGGCAGACGCCAAAATCTCTGGCCATATCGTCCGTTGGTGCGGCGACCCCAGGAACGACGATCCAACAATGGCCTCTCAAACGGACAATCAATGGGTCCTAGGGAGGTCATTCGTCTCGAGCTTTGTGTACAGTACATGTGAGTGGCACGTTTGCGTAGGTCATGTGTAGGCAAAGAGGCACCCAGTCTCCAACGGCCTGATGACGGCGCAACCCGGTCTTGCATCCTCACGTCATGTCGGACGCGTCAATCCGTCTACAGGGAGGAGATGCCTTGCCGTGGAAACCACCTCTGCCCGAGCTCGAGGCGAGGCCGAGTCATTCAGCGGCAAACGGTGCAGGAATTATACAGTAAGGTCCGGGCTCCGCATCGCCAGGGGAGCATGCGCCCGGCTTCTCGGCGCTCGTTTGCCCGCATCCCTGCGAACCTTTCGCACACGCACATATCCGTACGTACATTGAAGCTCCACGCAAGCCAACGAGAAAAGAGCGGCGGCTTGGTGGGGTGTAGACGGGAAACGGACGAGGTTGGAGAAGCGGCAGTGGATACGGCTTCCAGACGCATCTATGCACGTCGATTGTGCGCGTATGCCTGGCTATACAGTACAGTAAATATACAATCGGCCGGCGTGCTTGTATGGCAATGCCGAGACTCTGCGAGCCGCCGGCACGCGTCAGGACCGATTACATTACCAACACTGATTCTCAGAAAAACTTGGTTGTAGACGTCCTTTCTGGCTCACCGGAAAGCCTTGGCGCGGGCGTCGAGGAACGCATCGCGGGCTGCCGAGACCCAACGCCGAGCTGCTCGTTTCCTTTTTTTCTTTCTAAACATCCATCCTGGCCCCTTTGGTCGTGGCGTGCGGATAGCTGGACCGGGGAGGGAAAACGCCGACAGACAGGATTCAAGAGGGGGCCGAAGCGATTCACGAGAGGGGCCGAAGCGATAATACGTAGAGCCAAAGCATGCCCGTGTCCAATACGAATCCATCGCGCTGCAATCGCTTGCATTCTACGGGCTCGGACAGGACCAGGGAAGCCTGCGCGGTACAGCCCGTATCCCACATGGCGGAGACGCGGGTTTGGGTTTTTTTTTTTTCTCTCTTTTCCTCTCGCGGCGCCTCCACCGACTTCCAAGTGGAGGAGAGAGGACACGCCCGCGGGGTACCCACACCACCGGCTCCCCTAAAAAAGAGGGGAATAAGGAGGGGGCGTCCCCCTTGGCCGGTGAGTCGAGCCCCGGAAGCCGGTGCGGCATCACCAAAAGACGACGGCTCAAACCCCGGGCCATTTGCCAATGATGATGCCGCTTCCGGGGTCCGGGGCCGATCGGTCGATGGCAGGGCAACGGCCCATGTTCCGGATTTTGCGTCTTTTTTGCGCACCAATCCTTCATCCTTGGCCGCGTCCATTGGGCCGTCGGGATGCGCAGTCAAGGGCAACCGATGCCGCAGCACGACTATTGGACATGCTCCAGTGCTATGCTTTTGATCAGGCAAAGACCTGGGGGCATCACGACTTCTCTAAACCTTCCATTTTCCACTCCGGCCCTGTTTCGTCTCCAACAGGCAGTGATTCGGGTACAGATGAGACGCCCGGTGGTGAGTCGCTCTGGGTAGGCTGCCACACATCCCGAATCACCCCACGAATAAAAGAAAAAGGAGAGCCGGGCCGTCCCCCCTATTCTTTGCCTGGCCGACGGCCCTCTCCCCCGTATGACTGCATCGCCTTGTCCCGCGGGCGACATGCTGCCCGCGCGCAGCAGAGACAGCGTCACTCGGGCGGCCACTGAGGCGAGCGGCGAGAATTAAAAAAAGGCAAAAGAAGCAGGCAGGAGAGAAAAGGAAAAGAGTAAGGGAAATGCACCCCTTGTGCCAAGTTTTTTCTCCTCGGTCTCTGCTGCAGAAGCGAGCGGCCGTCGTCCAGTCCCGTTGCCCGTGCATCCCGCTGCTTCCTTCTTCTCCCCCGGGGCCGGCCCGGCTCAGGAACACGAGACATGTCGCACGCCGGGGCCATTTTTTCGCCTACCTACTGGCCTACGTATCGATGAATGGATGGATGGATTTCTTTTCCTTTTTCGTCGCCAGCGGGAACGAAACAAAACAAATGGCCTACATCTCGATTTGCTCGTGGCATGGCATCATGCACCGTATATTATTAGCACGTCAAATAGCCAACTGCACCCGCTGCTGCTAGTCATCCTGCCGGCCGCCCGCACCACGTCGAGCTCGCCCACGCTTGTGCATGCTTGGTATAAAAAGAGAGGACTACCCGCGTATGTGGCCAAGGTATGTGCGCACTCGGGGTCGTGGGGTGCATGTTTCGCCTTTTTTTTTCTTTCGCCCGCGTTCCCCGGAATTGACCATGGTGTCAAGTGCGACATTCTTGTTTCTTGTGCGGCACGTCGGCCTCTGGTCGTGCCGCCGTTTCTTTTTTCTCGTCCTTTTCCTCCACCCTCTCGCTTGTCGAGCTCGCGTTGCGTGTCGTCACATGGCGGAAGCTTGGGGCTTGGCTGCAGGCCGCACGCGTAAAGTAGTGTCGCAGAGCCCAGGAATGCCCTTGCTTTCAGGGTCCTCCCGGATTTCGCGTCCCACACGCCCCGAGGTGGAGGGGGCCCAGGCTTGGACGGAATCTCGAGAGTACGTGCGGAGGAAGGAGGAGTAAAACAGTGAAAATAATGTCGGTCGTGCATCAGCGGTATAAGAACCAAGGTATGCCACGCATACAGGCGCCGTGTCGGCTTCGCCTCTGCTGGCACCACGCCCCGAAGGAGAATCGTGCTCTCCAGCCCACCAACGACCAGACCAATTCAACTCATGTACGCACGCACAAGGAACCCCCGGCTCGCGCGCAGCGCCCACTGATTAATCAGGAGGCCACCCCCCTTCTGGACATGCGTGCAGTGCAGCGCACCGCCCGGCACCGAGTGGCTTGAGACGGCGGCTTTCACTTTGGAGGACCTGGCTGGACATGGAAGTGGACGAGCGTTGGCTGAGCAGCAAACATCTCCAATCTGCGAGCGATTCGCGTTGGCGAGGTGCCTTGCTGGCCCAAGTCGGCTGCCAATCGCGATGGAATCGGCATCAAGTCCGTTGCAGCTCACGATTTGGCTGTGCAGTTATCAACTGTGCATGGCATGTAGCGCGGTACCCAATGTACCCTGATGTACTGCAATCAATGCACGGGGAAGTTCTTGCCAAGACGGGTCAGGCTTCTGGAAGCCTTCCCGACACGGCATAGTATGACGACATGCTATGCAGAGGTGCTGCACCGACCCGAGATGCAAGATGTGGCTGAGGTTGTGCGGCCGAACCCACACTCGACCACTTGCCCCATTCGACCAACTCACCTCGAGTCCTTGAGTGTGCAGGCACCAACAACGTAGGAGAGTGGCCGCAACCTTGGCCATTTTGGAGATGCAAGCGAGCCCAAACGCAGAGCACCATGTAAGTCGAAGCAACAGTTATCCTGGCCTCTCCATCATCTGCCCATCGTGAGTGACAGAATAAATCCCAGAAGATGCCGGGTAGGACGTCGTCAAGATTAAACATGGGTCTGGCCAGGGCGGGAGCGTGGCGCCCCAAAAAGAAAGTTTGGGGACTGTGGCTAGTGCATGGCTTTAACCCGAGGCGGGTCCAGTCCGTATCTGATCTCGGTTCACGTTCCCCATACCTGGACAACTTTTTATGCCCGAATCCTTGGCTTGGCCTTTTGTCCAAAACCGCCTCGAGCGCTCGAAATGCTGCCCCCGGCGGACTCGAGTCGGATCGACGGGCGAGGCATTGGCCCAGCAACTGCCACCGTCCCCGTGCGCGCCCTGTACGCGCTCGCTTTGCACTCCGCACATGAAGCCGAGATTGAGCGGCGCGAGCCAAGCTTGTCGGATGCACCGCACGCGACCACGGCGTTCTTGGCCCGGCAGGGGGGAACAGCTCGCGGGCGTGTGCTCTCCAGATGCTCGCTCGACCTTTGTGCTCGCCCGTGCAGTGCAGCCTCTACGTGTCCTCTGCAAGGCATCCCGGGAGGCACAGCAGACAGCGGAGGCGAGGTTTGCTAGCGCTCCCACGGGTACTTCGTAATTTACCCGCAGTGGTCCGGCTGCAGCGCCCCCTATCCCAACCAGCCTCGACGCATGAATGACGGCGACCAAGAAAGGCGGGCGTGCCAGTCTGTCGGAGACAGTCACGGCGGTGAAGCGCAATTAAAGAAAAGAGGGTTGCCAGAGACAGTCTCTCACGGAAAGGCGAGTCGAGGCGAGCCGACGAGAAAGGGGAAGAATAGGGGATCCGAGACACAGACTCGCAGCCCGTCTGCTCGGCAACGTGGTGCAGGAGACATTGCTTAATTCCCGTGAAACTTGTCCTTGGTCGCCGTCCTCTCCGCCGTCGGGGTCCCCCATGGCAAGCCCACGGGAAACGAGAAAGGAGGAGCACGGTACGCTGGTAGGGGGTAAAGTCTCTCGACTATGGAGTTGCTGCTGCAGGCAATGCCCGTAGAGGGACGCCCCGCCCTACCTACAGGCCACAGCACTGGATGGCGCCGTGGGCTGGGGGGAGTGAGCGTGCACGCGTCTCCGTGGTGATGCACGTATGAATGATGGCGTCTTTTTTCCTTTCTCGGACACGGAAAAAGTGTAACTTGGATGGAACGGGCCATGCCCCTATTCACTGCTAGCCGGCCGGCGTTGCATGCTGCGTCTTGGATCTGGCGTGCGGATTACTCGGCATCAAGGAGTGCTCGTGAGCGCAGAAGCAGGGTTCCGGGATGATTGACGGTCGAGTTTGAGAAAGAGAGAGGGCGAAGAGACGCAGGTGGGGAGAAAGAAAGGAAAAGACAAGTGTCTCGTCTTGTCGCGAGAGCATCGCGCGCGTCGGATGACGAGCAGAGACATGATGACGATGGCATAACGCCGTGCAATATGAAGCCGATGGTTTTAGCAATCATGACGGCCATGCGCGGGTGCACGATGCACGGCAGTAATGCGAACTAGGTTGTACAGTACGAATAGTGCCACAAGTGGTGCGCTCTCGACTCGATACATGCCGTAGAGTACTATACGCGTACTGCGCGTACCGTACCGTGCCTCTCTTGATCCATCGAAGAATTGATTTCCAGGTTCACGCCCACCCCGGAAAAAGTGGCATGTTGCAGGGTGGGTGCGGCACTCGCATCGCGTCTCGGCGGGGGGGCCCTTGCCTACGTAGGAGTACAGTACAATGCAGCAGGTCTCTCGAGGAGCTGCGCCGTGCAAAAGCTGCATTCAGTCGTGACACCCGAGAGGAACCAGGCACCCGTCTTTTGGGGCTGCACTGGCAGTCGCACATGCGCAGGCGAAATCAGACAATGACACGAGCTCGACTTGGTTGCTGCAGGAGATATTTACCTCAGGTACCTGTGTCCGTGGTAAATGCATTGCTAAGAGCCGTCAATGGCCATTGCACCACATGTAGGTACCGCGCTGGCTGTACTGTAAGGTACACATCTGCCCGTACATGCATGCACCATCGTCGACTTATACCATCTGATACGCATCCTATCCAACGCCGATACACTCTTGCATTGGCTGTACGTGCGATATTGCGCGCCGCCGGCTGCAAGATTGCCCGCATGCATGTACTGCATGTACGTACGTACGGACCTTGTCTGTACCGAGTTCTCGCAGCATCGGCGCACGCCTCTGCCGCAACAGTCTGTTGGATTATTAACGGGCTCCGCGCGCCCAGACGCCAGCGGCCATGGAGCGCCCATCGGGACGAGAACGAGATTTTCTTGCTCCATCTCTCCATGTCTCTCAACACGGGTTGGATACGATTCGTCTGCTCCGTCGGGACGAGACGAGACGCTCCAATCGAGGCCCGCCGGCGGCAAGGGTGGCCGCGGATCGCACGACGGAGCCTTCTCGCGTCAGCACCGCCAGCATGAACCGCACTGCACCTCGTCGGCACATGCATCATGTTCATGTGCGTACGCATCGCGGCTTGCCTGCACATTCGCTGGCAGCGCGCACCGGTCATATCCCGTATTATCCCACAGAGAGACAGTGGGATTGAATTGGCGAGTTGCGGCCACCGTGCTCCTCGTCCATCATCACCACTTCCAAGCAGCATAGCAGGTTCCAAGTTGAATGGCAGATGGCCATCTCGATTGATGCCGATGCAAACAATGCAGCGTTGCATTGCGCACATCTTTGTTGTCCTTCTCCACCGTTCCCTCTCGCCTTGCCACACGCCTCTCTCCACACGGCCCTCTCCCGGCCCGGCATGGTCCTCTCAGCTTAGGACGAGGCTTGTCCTATCACGACGGCGACATTATCAGGGTTGGGGGTTGCTGTCGTGAGTGGGCTGTATACTATACCTGGATTGCATATACGAATACACCGAAATATAAAGTACAAGTCGGTGGGACGCGCACCCCAATATCATGTGCTGCGTAATCCGTCGACCCGAAACTGCGCCCCTCGAATTTTTCCATCAATTTTTTTTTTCATCCCGCTTCACTTCCTTCACCCCAGGGACCCTCTCAGGTTAAATATAACCGACCGGATGCTTTCATCGGAGGGGGACGAGCGCACCTTTTCCTCAAACGACAATGCGCCTATGCTATAGGAAGCACAAAACAACCCAGGGTACTTGGATACTCATCCGCATAGTCGAGTCAGGCCAAGCCAGCAGCCTCCGGCCGCCCCCAAGAACTTGGCGGGAAAAGCGCAGACTTAGAGCAGAACGCACCACAGGAGCGTGAGACGGCTCGCCAAATACATCTTTTACCGTCTGCTGCATAGGTAAATACCCGAGTACTGTACATGCGTACGCCACGGGACAATATGCAGAACGCCGCCAGTGACCCTCTGCGGGCCCGAGGCTAGCAAACACCAGCCATGGCCTCCACCGCGCTCTTCAAGTCTTGACCGAGAGACGCAACGCAGCAGGAGAGCCTGTGATTGATGGGCGACTTCATGGATCATTGAGGAAACGAATGCCTGCGCGTCGCCGTCGTCTTACGCGGCGTCTCGACGACAGGCCTCGCTGGCCTCGTCTTCTGACAATGCCGTGTTTCTGCACGGCAAAACCTCCGGCAGCAATCAACGGATAGCCATCATCTTCAAGCGAGTTTTTCCGTCAGAATGTGTCCCGTCACATGCGGCACATGAAGCACGTGCAGCCGCGTCTGCACCTCCGTCGTCATCACCAGGCTCCTCCGCTGTCGACATGGTCGCGGTCGACAAGAAAGTTCAAGCTACCTTGGACAGGCCAAAAGCACGATCGACGCGTCGCGTTCGACGTGGACTTAGTACGAGGCAGCTAGCTATGCAACGATATGGCCAACCGAGCCATCCGCCCAAGCTCTGACGTGCAGAGCAAGCACCGACACGACAGCACGTCTCGGCCCCACAGATGCGACCGAGGCTGGCGGGACGTGCATGCTCCGAAGTCTGATCTACGGGCCATAACATGTCGGAACCGGGTTCGATGTCGACACCAAACCCTTGTTTTGACTGCACCAACGTCGTTCTCGAGCAGGTCCTTGGGAATATCTAGCCCGTGGCAAGGCAGTGGGCAGAATGATGTTTCTTCAAGACGCAATAAGCCAAGAGGTAGCGTGCATGGCGTCTGTAGCGCCCTCTCTATCCGCAGTTGGCGACTGGTGCTGCAGACGCTCACGCAAAATAGTCCGGGGCCATGCATGTGCCCCGATTGCGCAGCTACAGCCCCGGCGCCGCACCAAGCCCGTACCCGGCAAGGCAGAGGCCGAGGTGGCGCACGCCGTTGCTCGCCATTGCTTGCTGGCAGCTTGGAAGGGCAAGGCTTGGCGAGCCCACGCCGCCTCTCCCATGGCTGAAAGGCCCAACCTGGTCGAGACATGGGGTGCAGGATGCGCAAAACATGCGACTCTTGCCCCAAGAAACGGGCTTGGGGCGGATAGGTGCGGTCGGCCTAAGCCTAGCTGACGGCATGTGTTTGCGGGGAACAGGAGATCGGCGGCAGAGCTACAGATTCAGCTATCAACAAGACGGACCGCCGAAGTGGATGGCCGGCGAGACAACTCGTCAGCAGGCAACAACATGGTTGTTTGGTTTACTGCCTGGCCTAGGCGGCCTTGATCTCAAAAGACCACGAACTGGTCGAGTCTCGGTGCGAGAAGACGCGAGCTTGGCGTTTTGTTTTCCCCTTCGCAGGCACCACGCCATCCCAGCCGTGGTCGTGCATGGTGCTAGCGATCGAGAACAGCTGTACCCACGCCCGTATGCACATTGTTTGCATATCTGGCTGCGTATAACGTTGTTACGAAGCTATGCGGCGTCTGGTCGGAAACGTCGACACTCCAAGTCGGACAATGGGCTCTGCAGCGGGCCTCTCTCGATGCCGTGTCGGAGCTTGTTCAACTGATCTGGTCCCTCTTTTGATTATCGCGAGCCCGAGGCGGGCGGGGATCGGGAGACTGGCTGATGAGGAGCTAGTGAGCAACCTAGGAGACTTACGTACGAAGTATTACGGCAGACGATGCAGAATGACATGGCCTAGCGAGTCAGCGGCTCTGCTCTGTCAAAATCGACAAGATGACCATCCTCCATGATGAAATCATGGGAATCTGCGCCAAAACGAGGGTACAGGGGTCTACGGCCTGCCGTGACAACATAACACCGATGAAAGGAAGCACCGCGGACTTGGACATACGAGGCGCGTATCCCAGGACGCGTACGGAGCTGGCCGGGTTCCAGCGGCGCCGAAGCGGAGTTTCTTGGCCGCCCGAGCCATTGTCCAGGGCATGCTGAAGCACCAGCAATGCGCCGTTTGCGGCCAAGGCAAGGTTACATGGCAGGAGAGCGTCACGACACAGCAGACAACCAATGGTACAATAGCAGGCGAACCACACATGCCAGGATGACTGAAGCACGTTGACGATTCTGACAAAGCTGGCGGCCTGCAAGCCGAGTTTCATGCTCACTTGCTCTGGGTGGCTAAAAGACGCCGCGCCGCGTCCGACGGCCCGCTGGCAGGGGCATAATCCATCACCGGTAAATGTCGCCGTCGACTGGAAGCTCATCTTTGCGCTCTTCGGTCAAGAGATGGTACCGCAACATGCGCCCGAAGCTGAGACGAGTCGGTGGCGTTTTTGCGTTTGCGATCTCCAAGGCCGGCGTGTCGCTGAGGAGTCGCCCTCCTAGGACGCTGGCGACTCGGACTCTGGCCCTTGACGAATTCAGCCCTGGCCTTTTCAAGCCACAAGTGCTTCGCCGCTTCCCGACCGGTGCGCCGATATCACTGCACCCCGGGCAGTGGGGAGGGTCTTGAATCGGAGGGATCGGTGGTGAATTCCTTGGGACGAACATCAGACATCGGTCCTCATCGGAAACTACGGGGCATGAGGGAAGAAGGATACAGGGACGACTGCCAGAAAGGGGGGCCCCCTTTACGGAAATGAGCAGAAATCGAGATTCTCATGTTTTAGCATGATGCAGCGCAAGGTTTCCACCCTTTGGCTCAGCAAAGTCGCTACCCAGCCGCGCGGCAATGCGGGTCTTCTCATCGTCCTTTGAGATTCAATTGCCTGCCTATGCTTTCCGCTAATTCAGGCGGCAGAACTTGCAGAACTTCTTTTCGAACATGCCCTACTCTGCAAATTTCTCTCGTCCGCCATCGAGCCTCAGCCAAACACTCCGACAACGCTGCTCCTGTCATTCGGCCTACGTCAGGCTCAAACATCAACCCCCCCGAGCGCTTGACTAGCCAGACGTCGCACGACGGGCCTTGGCCTTCGCCACGTGCGAACAACCGCCGGCGTCCAAGGACACCCTCGCCATTTGACGTTCGGTGTGTGTGGGGAGTTGCGATCCACTTGTTCTTTGGCTTCCATTCTTTCCAGAACAGAACGCTCTGGAGGGGCGTGGGCGGTGGTTTCGAAGCCGAGCACTTCGCCTCGCCCGCCGCTTGCGACTCCTTTCGGGGCCGGCCCGCCGCGAGGGTCACTGAGGCGAGTCGTCCGAAACTTGTCAAAGTGCGCGCGGCGACGGTGTATTCTTACTCTCGAGATTTCATGCTGCCTCTTGTTGCAGTCCTGCATCGGGCCTGTATGCAGAGACTCGCGGGTTTGCCGTCATAGCTGACTATAGAGCCCTCCGTGACAGCTCATTTCCACGTCATTTCCAAATCGTCATCTTTCATGTCGAATTCTCACCCGCTTGGCGACACCAATTAAAGAACACCCCCTCTCCACGGCTCTCGGCAACTCTCCAGATCCGCACGCGTGGTGGAGATGAAGATGGAGATATCTAACCTACGTCAATTCCCTGCATCGCCTCTCGGCGATTATACGAATCGCTTCCATCCGCTGGATCCATGGGCTCATCGCATGTGTCCGCCGTTTATGCGTCGCCTCGCTAGCGCCGCGCATCATTCATCCCATCTTTTTCTCCGTCGTGGAGCCTGCTTCTAGAAAGTCCAAGTTCAAGCTTTAGCCATGACGTCCAGGATCGACCCATGCCTTGGCCTTTGTCGAGTCCTGCCGTCGACAGGGAACATCCCATACTCGGGAGAAGGGAGGGACGAGTGGCCCACGTCGTGCAATGACTTGGGTTGAGACGAACGAGTCTAAAGAGACGGCACCAGATGGAGGGGGCGTGCGCGCCAAGTCTTGCGCATGATTCGCGAGCGGGCAAGGATGATAGCATGATGATTTGACTGCCAGGGCTCGGTGGCATTGACCCGACCTCTCTCTCTCCTGCGCAGAGAGGCATTTCTTCGATGGCGATGGGCCATGACGGGTGGGCGTAACATCTCCTCGAGTCCTCCCGCCTGGCGACTGCGACCTCGCCTCGATGCGCAGCCTGCGGGTGACTGGAGGTAACGTCAGGCGTATGAGGCGTCTACCGGGCTTTCACGCCCAAGGACGTTCCCGATCCAGAACCAACCTGGACGCCTCACGTAGATGTCAAAGAACATGTATTAGTCGTGATCAATCGTAGACGACGACAAGCCGCAAGCACCAACGACCACGAACCCTCTTCAGGCACTACTCACCTTTAAACCCTACGAGTAGTCTACGCCCTCTGCCCACTTCCGACGCAAGCCCTGCCAACATGGTAGCCCACCTCGCCGGTGAACCCTCTGCCGAATGGCCACGCCCTTTCGACATCGTAGATGCTCCCCCTCGCACACCTTCAGGGCAAGGTCCTGAATGCACATGTGCGAGGCCATCTCAAGATATAGCCGCTGCGCAAACTGGGCAGGACGCAGAGGAGCACGACAAGCTCAACGCTTGCATAGCTGTACAGCACTGGACTGCCGCGTCGTCTTCGATTCCCTCGTGCGGAACAGCGAGCCGCTGCCGTGCGCAACGGGAGTGTAAGTTCCGCGAAGTCGTCGGCTTTAAGTTGCTCTGGCCATCGCAAGCCCCAACGTTGCTGAGAGGTCTCCTCGGGCAACGGAGAGGGCCTTTTACGGCGTCCCTGACATCAATTTACCAACCACTTGATTCAAGGCTATTGACAATCGGCTTGAGCCTGCTCACGTCAATGACCTTACAGAAATCGCTGTGCGGCAGCCATCTATTTTCGCTTGTACCCAATCCGCCAGGACCTTCTGGCCATTTCTCTCTCATCGTCTCAGTATCCCAGTCTTCGCTCAAGGTAACCCTTCCGCAGAAACGCCATGCCTTAACACCATAGAGTTGCGTCCCATGGTAATGTACAAAAGAAATAATGACACGAATGGCAGCAAGTGGTCCTACTTGTACAATTAGAGAAACCTTAACTCGGCTTCGGGTTGAATCGCTGACATGATTCCGACTGACAATTGCCGTCGACAGCAACGCCATACTGGCAGTGCGAACAAACCTCGCACAAACGGCCGCACTCATCAACAAGCCCTCGGGGACTAGGATTGCTGACGTAGACCGGTCGTGGCGCACTGCGACTCAGCGCTGCCTCTACGCGTAGAGGACGACTGAGAGGCGGCATCTGGAATGGGACAACAGCCCTGCGCCTTGCAATCGTCCACACAAGCGAGGAGACAAGCGTCGTCGGAGCCGGCAGCGCCATCCAACGCCAGTGACGCAGCATCTCTGTCGTGTTGATGCGATTCGTCAAGACAGAACTCGGGCTGAATGGTGGCACTGTGGATTCCATAGCCGTGAAGACACTTGCGAGCTCTTTTTGCCAGCTGCATGTATTTTTCACCACTGTGTGAATCGATGGGAAATGATACCTGGAGGTGCAGGCTTGCAACCACCTTGGTATCGGACAACTGCCATACATGAATGTGATGGCAGCTGACAACTCCCGGGAGCCTCTCAATGTCCTGCCGTATTTCCTGAACGCTGATGTTCTCGGGCGTCGCCTGCAGCAGCACCCGTGCCGTCGCAAGCGTAAGGGGAATCGAGGTCTTGAGGATGATTGCTGTGATGATGAGGGATACGGTGGGATCCGCGTAGTTCTTGCCCGGCCAATCGGTGAGCCAGATGATGAGGGCGGTAATGATGACGCCAACATTGCCGAGGGCGTCGCCAAGGACGTGGAGCATCATAGCATTCATTCCCATATCGGCATGGTTATGACCACTGACTTTGGAGCCGGGTTTGCGGGGAAGCGTATGGTTATGGCCATCATGAACACTCGAGTCGCGACGAGACCTGCGTTTCTTGGGACTCGAAGCTGAGCAGGCGCCATGCGACTTGGCACCGATGCCTATGATACCCTTATTGCTGAGAAGGGGCGACTCTTCATTGGCCTCGGCCTCGGATCCAGCCATGGGAGATTCGTCACCGGTATCGCTCTCGGGCACATGGCCTTGAGAGGAAGATGCAGCGAGACTCATAATATCCTGCCGAAAGCTTGCCGGATGAATGCTCATATCCTCGATGCTAGCGAAGCGCGCATGTCCACTCTTACTGGACTGTCGGCGACGGCGCCCTCGAGGCTGCGCAGGCGATTTACTGCCCTTGGCAGTCGCCTCGTCGTGACCGGCGGCATGGGCTCCGAAACGGATGCGGCGGACATTATCGGCGTTGTCGACAACTGGACGCTCGGCGCCTACATTGGTGGCCCGCCTGAGTACGGACTCTGGAAGAACGTCATTGACGGGGCCGTCCTCGTTTGCAACGTCGCTTCGAAGATCTCCGCCCTCTGCGAAATCGTGCGAGTGCGAGTGGCCGTGGTCATGGCCTTCCTCATGGTCGTGATCATGATCGTGATCATGCGCGTGGCCGTGACCACCCAAGACCACAAAGCCGAGTAGGTTGGAGAAGAGACCGGCGCAGCCGACTATGAGGATGAGTCTAGGATTGTCGATCTCGGGTGGTTCGACGAAGCGAGTGAGGGCTTCCAGCACGATCGAGACGCAGAGCGCAATGAGAAAAACGGCATTGAAGAAGGCACCGAGGATTTCGGCGCGAACCCACTATCAAAGAGAGGTTAGCTCCTTATTCTCCATGTCGACATGAATTCGGGTGAGGATCAAACAAACCCCAAAGGTGAATTCGTCGGTGGTTGCTTTTTGCGCAGCGCTGACGGCCCACAGACCAATGAGAAGAGATATAATGTCGTTTAGCTGGCAGAAAAAGAAGAGTCAGTGGAATGCGCGAGATGAGTGTCGACGTGAGCAGCATCGAGCGGAACTGTCGGGGCGCGACGACGACAGGTGGGATGCTCGAGGGCGAGGGCGCAACTCACCATATGAAAGGCATCGGCGGTCAAGGCGAGGGAATGAGCGAGGAAGCCAGCAATGAGCTCGAGAAGGAAGAAGGCCGTGTCGATGATGAGCATGATCTTGATGCGGGTGCTCTTAGACCACGCCCATTTGGAGGAACCCGCCATGATGAAGAGCTGGCGCGCTCGGGACCGCGGGCGGCTCGAGGTGGAAGCAAAAGCGCGAGCGCAAGGCGGCAGGGCGAGCGAGCGAGTGAGTGAGGAGAGCGCCGCAAAGGAAGACAAAGAGCGGTCGAACTGACGAAGGCGCGCGATGTTGTCGTCGCGACAGAAAGAGGATAGCAAAGATGAAGATTGCCTCAGTAAAGGGGGTGGACGAAAGGTGGAAAAGTCGATTGCAGAGAAGGAGCCACGGGAGATGGGATTGTGCAAGGTCCAGATTTAGGACTCGGGCGAATCTGGAAGGGGGGGGCCGGCGCCGGTCCTCGGTTGCGCCTGCAGTGAGCCGCAGTGCAGCGCAGAGGTTGTCGGAGCATGTCCCAGAAGTTTCCGGGCGGGCAGGTACCTCTCGATGCGCAGTGCCAAGCAGCCAAGCAAGGTACCGAAGCTACTGAAGTATGGCGCGCCACCTCAGCAATGTGCCTGCCTCAAAGGGGCAGTCTCACGTCAAGTCAGGTAATTAACTCGATCAATCCCTGAAGGAGGGAAAAAAGTAGGGAGGCTCCACACCTCCTATTCGCAAATGTAACGGTACTCTGATCTGTGGACCGCCATACCAAAAGTCCCGAGGTGGAGAGTCGGCACTCAAGTAGAGGAACCGTCCATCCATTGCTTGTTGGCTGGCGGTGACCTGTCGGAGAGCACCAAGTAACCTTGAGCTACGGACCATCTACCAAGGTAAGTTGCAGGCCGCAGTTTCTCTCCGTAAAGTTACTGACGGATCACGATGCACGAAAACAGGAAGACCGGGTTCCTGGCGTCAAACGGGCAGTCGATTTCCCACAGTAGATAGTCACTGGCCCTGCGGAGACACGATGCGAGGGCGGCGACGAGGAGCAAAGCAAAGGGCGCGGCAAGGACCGGGAAAGGAGAGAATGGCGCATGAAAAGGAGGATAAAGCTGCTTCCTAAGCAGCCATCGCGTTACGTCATCCGGCCGCCACCCGACGATAATAGGGCCATTGCGTACAGTGACTTGCTGTAGGTTGGCAAATGAGGGCGCTCGAGGGCGGGTCTCGTACAAACGGACTCTTGTTGGTCGTTTTTCGCGAGGCCTCGCACGAAATGAGCGCTTTCATGGCATTCACTGCAGCAGTGTTCCGTCTGTACTTGGTGCTGTTGCATTTTGATGCGGCAAAAACAGCCGGCTCACTGCTTACACGAGATGCCATGTACGTATGCCCCATGCGTCCGGGTCCAGGCCACTTGAAAGCTGGTTCAGCTGCACTCGCCTGTTCTCCGAATGCAGGTAATACTGCAACATCTACAGTATATCTGTATAGCGTTTGGCAGAGCTCAGTGGGACGCGGATAACTATGCGTAAGCCGGGCGTGCCGAGAGACACGGCTTTGGGCGACTTACATGAACCAGTGCAACGCTTGAACCCGAAGCTGTTGGAGAAGAGCCCACTTCCTTGGCAATTTTCATCATGACACGACAGGCTCGGAGTGTTACTTCGCTTGCATCCAGATCAATGTTGGCTGTGCTGCATACGGACACTTCTCCCTCATGCCGCCATTTCGGCACCGAGTGCTTCCCAACATCAACTCCCTACTTGGGTTGCGGCCGGCTTGGCAAGGGATTCTGGAAGAGTCGGTCATCTCTATTTTGGCCCCAGTCCGATATGCTGTATCACTGTCGCTTCCGCGCCGGCTTGGCCTCTGCTACAAGTTGTCAAGTTCCCCGGGTCCTCTTGACTTATGCGTACGACGACGTGACTGGTGTCCCTCCCGTGTGATATCAACCGATAGCATACATACAGATTCGTATCTGCCATTCCCCACGGCATTCATGCCTAGCTACTTCTTGCTTCTGCTTTTGCTTCTTTATTAGCGGCTCATTGGGTCGACGGCCCGCCCTATAGCACGTCCAAGTGCCATACACAAGTACAGCAGATGCAGGAGTCGCTACCCTCATATCGAGTGCCGAGCCAAGACGACTGCCCCTAGTTCAACCTCCGTCTTAATTCGATCAAAGGCTTCAGTGATTGTATAAAGACCTTTCTTGCACTAGCTTTCCAGATGCGAATGATGTACCGTGCCATCTGGGTAGCTGTGCTGTTTCGATGGGAGATGCAAGTTCGCTGGCGTAGGGAATCTCCAACCAACGTCATGGACACGCAATCATACCATGAAATTCCCTGCAATAATCGCCACTCAAGTGACCTCTAAACCGTGACTCTGGATACTGCCGCGCTAGTAGGAACCTTGCTCTATTCACGCACACGACCGCCATGGATATTTCCATCTCAGAACAAGACCCTTCGTTGACTTGCGAACTGTCGCAGCGGAAGAAACGCAACAAACAGGACACTGCCACGAGTCCCAGGACATCAACCGACAATGAGTTGGAGGCGAAGAATCAGCAGGTCGCCGTGGATGCGCCTCGAGGTATGACTTGAACCTAATCACTGGTTGAACGACCTCATCAGGACGTTCTCTGACGGCTGCAGACAACGATGATGGCAGAACTCACGAGTCGTCCGAAGAGAGCACTTGCACTAGAAACGTAGAAAAAGATGCCGAATCTGAACAGAGCTGGGAAATCGTAACGGCGAAAGAGGGCGAGATGTCGACGGGGTCTTGGCGAATCCACACCGAGCCCTATAACGGCAACCTGAGTGTCAAGATTGGTTGGCGTCAATGGACGTACGAGGTGCTGTCTGTGACATGGAACGCTCGAATTCACACAACTAGATGGCACGAGGGCGAGCAAGACGGGTCGCCTGACGGGGAACAAGTCGTTGAAAAAGGATGATGGCTAGAATCTGCCCGAGACCTGGCTGGTTCGAGATGTCATGTCATTGCCGACGGAGACGACCAAGGCTCTTGCTGTATGGAGAAGAAAGAAGCTAGAATGCAAAGACAAGAATAAAACCACTCAGTTGATATTTGGGCCATGACAGAGGTGGACGTTTCGTTGATCAAATCTTGCGTGAATGGAGAGTCCCGATGGCTTGTGCTGCAACCCCGCATGACGTGGCTGGGCAGGCAGGCACCACCCCGCGGCATCGACTTGGAGATGCACCTCACTTGAGACCCTTCTTGCAGACGAGCTTCAAAGCATTTCCTCTCGTTGACGACCAACGGAATCAAAGGTGTGATACACATATCGCAAAATGGCTACCCGGCCTGCAGGAAAGGCGGGCTCCTGGTATAAGCGCGACCCGGACGATCTCGATGCCATGCTGTCGAGCTTCATGGCCTCGGTGCCAGAAACCATCGATGGATCTTCGCACCCGATTCCTGGCGCCCGGGTGGTGATTGCACCGTGAGTAGCTCTCTTGAGCCCGTAGCGCAAGTCACTCACAGACGCGAGGTGAGAACCGACGACTGACGGCGCCCATGGTGGCTCAAACGCAGACACGCCGGCTACGATTACTCTGGTCGATGCGCCGCCTGGGCGTACAGCTGCCTCGACCTCGCCGGAGTCAAGCGCATCTTTGTCCTAGGCCCCTCGCACACGTACGGCTTCCACGGCTGCGCCGTCACCGCCTTTGCCAAGTACGCCACGCCCTTTGGGGACTTTGCCGTCGACCGCGATGCCGTCGACCGCGTCAAGCAGGCCGGGCGCATGGCCGACATTCCGCGCCGCAACGACGAGAGAGAGCACTCGCTCGAGATGCACCTGCCGTACCTCTGGAAGCGCTGCAAGGCCGTCTTCGGCTCGCACGACCGATTCCCCACCATCGTGCCCGTGCTCGTCGGCGACAACAGCCTACAGGAAGAAAAGGACGTCGGCCGCGTCCTCGTGCCGTACCTCAAGGACGCGCAAAACGCCTTTGTCATAAGCTCTGACTTTTGCCACTGGGGATCTCCCTACCGGTACCTGACATATGCGGCTGACGAGGGCCTCGAGGAGCTCGAGGAGCTGGACGAGTACGGGCCCGCGCCCAAGGGTGCGCCCATCCATGAGTCGATTCGCTGGCTCGACGAGGCCGCCATGAACGCCGTCCGGAGCGGCAGTCACGACGCCTTTGTGGCCAACCTCCGCAAGACGCACAACACGGTCTGCGGCAGGCACCCCATCGGCGTGGCCATGGCAGGCCTCGAGCTCATGGCTAACGAGGCCGGCGACGGTGAAAAGTTTCGCTTCAAGATTGCCCAGTACGACCGCAGCAACCTGGTCAAGACGCCGGGCGACTACAGCGTCAGCTACGTGTCTGCATATGCTGTTGTATAAAACGGCAATGCAGTGGGAACGTCGAGGTCGAGCGGGCACGGGCCGCCAATTTCGCCTCGGGCTTGGTGTTGGCTGGGCGCACAGACGAGCTTCATCTGCGAGGACAGGGCCTGAGTGAGAGGAGCGGTCGTCGTGAGTGTAAATTGGTCCATATCAGTTTAGCTCTTTGCAAGTTGAGATTGCAGCTCTTGCAGCCCCCCTTCTGCCTGCGCACTGGCTTCAATAGCAAGCCATGGATGACTTGACTGGGATGGGGATTTGCACAGTGGCGTCTCGGGCTCGTTGGGCGGCTGACTTGTGCCCAGTCTCCGTGCCGTCATGCTGGTTTCCTCTGGTGCCTCCGACGTCTGAAGTTTTTCGGTGGTCCGCTCGGGTCGTGTTTCAGCCTTCCCCGGCATGACGGGAGCGAGTTGGTCGAGCGCTGGGGCGGGCGTCTGAAGAATCTCGTGCAGTTCGCTCTTGTCTCGCTCTTCTGGACCTTTTCGGCTCCACGGGTGGAGCACATGTCGAACGCATCTCATGCAGCCCGGTGCAGGCAGGGGTATTGGCGTTTCGCACCGTTGGGCCTTGCCGGGCCTTTTTCCCCCATGTTTTTTTCTTCTTTTCCAGTTGTCTTCCTTTTGCCAATCTGCCCGTTGAGTGAGTGGGGGAAGAGCCGACAGAAAAAAGAGAATGGCGGCTCCTTCAGGGTTGTTGCCAACGGTAGGAAAATTGTTGCCACTGGTACCTACCTAGTGAAAAGGATCCCCCGCCCAACCACGGCTCAAGTACCCAACCATCCACTATCGGGCACCCGCCTCTCCGATCCGGGACAGATGCGGGGCGCCGGGCTGGTGTTACGGAGCAACGGTGGCTTGAATCGCACGAGGCGGGCGAGCATTAGCCGCGCCAGCAGGTGCCATGTCCACTAATAGATATTTTTGACGTGTATAGAATATATTGAAACTCCCTTTTGTACATGATGTGATCGAAGCGGAAGGCAATGCGCGAGTGAAGTTGGACATGTTCAAGTGTTAAAAGGGGTAGTATTAAACCGAACTGTCCAGAGGCCAGGTATGCAGGGAGCCGAATGGCATCGAGGCACGCAAGGGCATGCCTGGCACCGACTCTAGTCTTTAATAGGAAATGGCGATTTCGCAGCCGTGTACTTGTAATACCTATCTGGGCTAGAAGTCACCTGGCTGAAAGGATGGATTCAGTGCATGCACTGTACGTGCTGTCCGGGCGGAACAAACATCATCCCGTCTTTTGCTTCATGTTTGTCCAATTTCACCTCCTTTGCCCTCGAGAGAGGAACCCGCCGCCATGTCTCACATAGCACATGTCGGGATTCATCAATACTTGCCTCAGAATGTCCAGCGGGTTATCACGACCGGTGGCGGCTGCTGGAACTGCGAAGTCGACGGGATGACAGTCCTCAAATACCAGCCGCCGTATCGGCAACTCGTAGGTTTTGACCAAAGCAGACAAAGATGATGGAGCCTATGCGGTTATAGATTCTATATAAGCCTCTTGAAATACCAACAGAAAAGTATATTCCTCTATTCTAACAGGTTTGAATAGAATAGGTAGTCATCTTGATAAAAAGCCACCTATGAAGTAATCATTCAACATTTATTGTAGACTTTCTACCTGAAGGACATCAAGATTCAATCTCGGCGTAAACTCGTGTGCCAGCCCCCGCAAAAGCCATGATTCGCCCCGGGTGCAAGCGAATAAGCGCCGGGACCCTGGCGCTTGCAATTGTGACTGGTGCCGGCCCCCTCCAATGGCTCGTCGCAAGCACGCGCAAAAGGAAACAATCCCTTATTTTTTTTAGAGTTCGTCACAAAAAGGGCCAACGACGGCGACTCGCAGACTGGACCCGAATGTGGTTTCCCCGAGGACATGGCGCAACCAAGGAGCGCGTAGAGTAATGTACCTATTGCAAGGAGTCAGTCAAGCAACAAGTCCCGACACTCTCGGTCACACCGTACACTGGCCCTCTCTCTCTCAAAGTACCTAAGTAAGTACCCTATCTGCCTGCTGTGCTGGTACCGGTACCCCGTGCTGGTACTGCGCCTTGCGCCATGTGCCGGTTCCCTTTCTGCCAGAGAAAGACTCGCGCTCGCCGATCGCCTGGTGGAACCCACCGTTGCTCCCTGCCACGCCAGGTATCCACTAGGTAGAGCTACCGCTGTTGTCCCGCCATGTGGTTTATGCGCCTGCGTACCCGGTTCCCCCGTCTACCTCCAAGGCCCACCGACACCGCCCCGGCCGCAACGTCGCAGCTAGCCACGTCAGGAAAGCCCCCTTTCAAGCCCGTGGCCCCCCGTCTGTTGCACCTCAAAGCAATTCAACTCAACTCATTCATCGTTCTTCCATCAATCTCGCAACGCAAAACTCATCCTCCCAACATCAAACTGCCCAGCACGCACAGCGCATAGTTGGCACCGCTTTCCCACCCATTCGACGCCGCCGCGACCATCCACAAAGCCTAGCCGCGCTCGTCCTTCCGCTTCTGCTCGCTACGACCAACGCGCCCGATTCTCGAGGGGCAATCCCTCCATCTCCATTCCACCATGAGCGTCAGTGTTTCACCCTTTCCTTCCCTACCATTGACGTTTCAACCCAGCGATGCGGCTGCCTTGGTCGCCTTGATGGGCTTGTGTGTCCTCCCAAGACGCCTCGCTCTCCCATCATCATCTCGCTGAACAGGCCACTGGCTGCCACTCGCTTCACTCTTGCTCTCAAAACTCCGTATCGTTGACGATTTTGGCTAACAATGGCACAGTACGGGTCAGTATTCTCCGACGACCATCCCTCGCGCAGGCCGCACCAGGCGCCGATAGCATTGCCCGACCCGACCGTGCAAAGACGCCTTGCTGACAATCGAGTCTATAGATACGGTGGGAGACAGAACCCCTACGACCAACGGGATGATGCTCCCGGTTATGGCGCGCCCATGATGCAGGGCAACTACGGTCAAAGTGCCCCCTATGGCGGTGGCCAAGGATATAATCAAGGTCCGCCCATGGGCGGTGGCTACGGAGGTAAGCAGAGACGTCAGACTCGCCATGTCCCTGAGGGTACTAACTTTGACCAGGCGGAAACGTCGAGATGGCACCCTTGGCCCAAAATGCCGGTTTCGCAGGCGGAAACCCCAACAATATTCTCAATGAATGTCGAGACATTGATCGCGGCATCGACGACGTCGAGCGCAACCTCGAACAGCTTCGCATGGTTCAGAAGCGCACCCTCGACGACGCCGATAGCTCATCCTCGAGCACTGCCAATCGCCAGCTCGACGCTCTCTCCGCAGAGACTATGGCTCTGTACCGCAGCCTGACAGAGCGCATTCGAACCATCAAGTCGAACCCCGATTCGCAAACGCCCAAGAATAATCCTCAGGTCAATCGCGTCGATCGACGTCTCAAGTCTGCCATTCAGCAGTACCAGCAAGTCGAGTCCCAATTTCGCAAGCGCACCCAAGATCAAATGGCTCGCCAATACCGTATCGTCCGCCCCGATGCGTCCGAAGACGAGGTCCGCGCCGCTGTTGAGGACACCAGCGGCGGCCAGGTCTTCAGCCAAGCTTTGATGCAGAGCGACCGCCAAGGACGAGCTCGTGCAGCGCTTTCCGCCGTCCAGGATCGTCATGCCGCTTTGGTCAAGATTGAGCAGCAGATGGTTGAGCTGGCGCAATTGTTCCAAGATATGGACACTCTGGTCATCCAACAAGAAGCCGCCGTCATGCAAATCGAGCAGAAAGGAGAAGAAGTGGTTGATAACCTCGACAAGGGCAACGAGGAGATTGGCGTGGCAGTCAACACGGCACGCAAGACTCGGAAGAAGAAGTGGATTTGCCTTGGTATTTCCGGTACGTCATGCCCTCTGACCACTTGAGTTTCCCCCCTTGACTAACCTCGTCTGTAGTACTCATCATCATCATTATTGTCGTGATTGTGCTCATTTACATCTTTGTCATCAAGGGCACCAACAACACCGCTCAGAATGCCGTCAACGGAAACAACAATGCACCCAAGAGCAAGCGAGCCATGGACATGGTTGGCACTCTGCCTGTGGCAGTACCCGCTCGCCTCTCCGAACGCATGTTTGTCGCCCGCGACGTTGCCGACGAGATGGCAGTGCTCGCACGCCGCCAGCTTCAACGATTGACTGCGCCACAATGAATCAGGCCTGCTTGCCGCCAACCACGGACTTGGAGCTGAAGGCTGGCTCCGAAACCCGAAATCCGGCTAGGATTCTGGCCGCTTTCCTTTGTCACAAAAGCATTGTACAGATGAAGACTTGTCGACATATAGTTGTCCTGCCCGACTATCTTGATTTCCCTCTATTGTTTTTTTCTGAAAGCGCGACGGAAGAGCGGGCTTGGAAGCATTGGATCTACGGTATAAGACGAGACGGGCGCCGCAAGACGTGCGAGACGACGGGCAGAGCATAGGACTGATTCAGGTCAATCGTCACTATGCATAATTTGAGACACATGCCAGTCTCTGCAGCGCCGGCGACGTTATGCGCTCTCGAGTTGGGGGATTCGTTGGTTTTGTATGGATTCAGGAGTTTTGTATCTTAGCATAAAGGGCGTTGAGTATCTCCGTCATCCTTGTAGTCGTCGCAATACTCTTCTTTCATTCGACTTTGTACACTTGCACTTAAGTTTGCGGCCCAGGCTTCCCTAACGGCCAAGATCGCTTCCTATGGATCTGCATCTCGGAGAAGCTCGCGAGTTTATTCGCATGTGCTATGCCACCCTGTCCAAGACAAACCACAAAGGAGCTCAGCAGACCGAGGCGGAGCAGACGCCTCGCCCACCGAAATGTCATGATATTACCTCGTGCCTATCCTAACTCTATTGCGCCGGTCCGATGCATGCAAAAACGGGGGACCTGCCGTTGGTCTCATGCGCGAAAAAGGGAACCCAAAACCATCATGGCAGTGGCCAGAATATGCCCAAGTCAAATCAAGGGGACGGCGTTGCCGCTGCCTGCAGAGTCATCAAGTCGTATCCTCTGTCGAAATGACGTCGATATCCAGTAAGATGCGAAGACGTCTGAGATGACGTATGTAGTAGTGCGGAGATGGAGCAGTGTAGATGCTGTGGTAATCTCATGTAGCCTCGTGGCCGGCTGGGGCGGTTTGCGAAACACCGTCTTGTTCTCTGGTACGGCCGGAAGAACCGTCCGCGGGCTGAGCCTCGGGCTGCTGCCGTCCTGGCTGATCGTGGAGGTGCTCGATGGCGTCTTGCCGCCGACCAGCCTCACCCACGACCTTGCGCAGGACGCCCATCCTGCGGCGAAAGTCCTCGGCCAGTGTCTCGACGTCTTCCCTTCCGACGATGCCGCTACCGGACGCCGAGGCGGGGAGGGGCGATTCGGGACGGGGATCGACGGGCTCGCGCTCAACGCCCTCGACGCGCAAGACGACGCTGCCTCCGCCGCCGCCGCCACCGCCGGAACCAGTCGCCGTTGTCGAAGAAGAGGTCTCGCCGCCCTCGGCCTGCTGGTGCTCGGCGAGGCGCGCGCCCGTCACGGCAAAGTCCGGGCTCAGGCTCGACGCCCACGCCACGGCCCAGCGCGAGTTATCCGCCGAGGGCGCCAGGTCGATGAGGAGCGTGCGGTGCGGACGGCCGTCGGGGCCCGTGGGGGCGGGTGGATTCGCCAGGATCGAAGGGTCGTCGTCGGAGAAGATGTACTGCAAGCGAGGGTGGACGGTGCCGCCAGTCGTCGAGTTGGTCAGGAGCGTGAAGAGCGGCTCGAACGGCGGCGGCTGAGGCTGCGCGTCCGCATCGTCTATGGCTTCGCATTCCGGATCGTTGCCATTGTCGTCGGCAGCGTCGGCGGGCAGGTTGGTGGGCTCGTGGGCGGACTGAGGGCGGGACTGTGGCCCGGGTTCGACGGCGGTAGTCGCGGCGCCAGCTATCGTCGAGGCGGCGGCCACCGCAGCGGCCACGTCATCGGCGGGGACCGACGACGCTGCGGCAGAATGTTCTCCTCTCGTCGACATGACAAGGAAGGGGAGATGGGGAGTGGTCGAGGCTGAAGTGAGGAGGAGGCGCCGACTTGCGATGGGAACGGGCGTCTGAGGATGGGGTGAAAGCTCGGAGTGGAGAGAAAGGCTACCCAGCCCTCGCGGGGACCATTTTTGACGCGACTGAAGTCGGGTTTTAATGTCTAGCAGACTGCGGCCGGGAGCATTCGTGGTCCTCTCGTCATCCACCTCCGCTGCTTCTCCTTGGTGTGGACGTTGAGGGCGTGCTTTTGGGTGGGAGGAGGATATGTCACTTGCTTGGCTGAGACGTTGATGAGCTGCCAAGCTGCTGGGCCGGGCCGGTATAGGCGACTTATCTTATCTAATCACCACCACGGCACCCTGCATAATCTTATCTGCACGTGAAGCCACTGAGGCTCAGAGCCGGCGGACGATGCGGATGGTACCGATTGGCCACTAGTCTTTCACCCTGTTGAATGCCGGTTGTAGGCTGGCGGCAGATTCCGAGCAGATTCCGACATTGATGAGCACGCAACCATCAGCTCGTGACACACGTTGGCCCAATCCGATGACAGGATGTTCCTCGAGCAAATACGAATACGTGCCAAAAACTGTCGATTTAGATAATTGCTGCACGTTATTCGAGAAAACATACGGAGGTTGGGCACTAAAGTATTCAGACCAGCTTAGGTCACTCGGATTACATAACACCGTGCAAATCAGTTTTCCCCGGTTTTCGCACCGTTTCTTCACTCTACAGCTTGAAAAGCTCTTTCCCTAGTAATTTGTATGGAGGGACGGCTTCACATGCACAACGGCGCAATAGAGAGCTTTGGCATCAAAAGGGGTTTAAAACGGTCAATTGGCCACCTAATTCGCCGGACCTATCACCAATTGAGCTTGCATGGTTCATGCTCAAATGCATCACATCAAAGAAGAAGATTACGTCAAGGGCAACGCTTATTAATACGTGGAAGAAAGCTTGGGCATTGTTCCCGCAAGAGAAGCTACAACGGCTTGTGGAAAGAATACCCGGCAACATCCAATGGGTGCTCTATTTATATGGAAATAACCTATGAAGAAGGCAGCGATCCGCCGGATCTAACCAACCAGCAAAGGGAAGAGCTATATGATGAGATTGAGTTTCTTTTGAGCCAATCGAATCCGATTCTGCCTGGCCTGGAAGCTCTTATAGAAGCTGTGGAAGAAGGCGCTGAGGAAGGTTGGCAAGACGTTAAAGAGGACGAATTGCCTAATTAGGCAGGGCATGTGGATACAATACTGTATTGTGCTGCACGGTGTTATGTAATCCGAGTGACCTAAGCTGGTCTGAATACTTTAGTGCCCAACCTCCGTAGGTACTTCATACTCTAGAATTCCATCGAGTTTTAGCATCACCGTCTCGCACGTTTCCTAAACTTCTCCTACAATTGCGCGCAACAGTTGAGGGCCCATGAGCAGGGATTCTTGCAATCACCAATGGGGTAATGAGATGAAATGGACAGTGCTTGCTGACTCCCAAGAGTAATCATCCGTCTTGCTTCCAGAACGTTCCTTTGCCACCAAAAGTCCGGCTTGCGACGGCCAGTCTAGACCGAAGTTCATGAACGAGCGCCATTGCCTGCAGTTACGAATACACCGTGCTCGCTATACAACGATGCAGAACGGCACCGTTGAGCGAATCACGGGCGATTTGGCCTGTCAACGCGACCCTTATCTGCGGACTCTCGAGGCGGAAGTCATCTCATGCGAGGAAAGTCCAACGTCGGAAGACGGCACTTCCACTGGCAAGACGTGGCAGATTGTCTTTTCAGACTCGGTCTTGTTTCCTGAAGGTTTGATATCCTCATGGCCCATCTGCTCGGTCTGTTTAATGACTCACCGTCGTAGGCGGAGGCCAGCCCTGCGACCATGGAAGCATCTCACTACTTCCCTCTCAGCCATCCTCCAAACCCATTCAAATCACCAAAGTCGAGCGCAAAGGCTCGCGGTGTACTGTGATTTCCCCAACACCCTTGTCTGTCGGCGACAAGGTCCTGCAACAGCTAGACTTTCCGCGCCGCTGGCACCACATGCAACAGCACACCGGCCAGCACCTCTTGTCCGCCATAGCTCGCAAGGGGCATGACCTGGAGACATTGGGATGGGGCATGGGCACCGAAGATAGCCCAAACTACATTGACATCCCGCGAAAGCCTACGCAGCATGAAATGGATGCCATTCAGGACACGTGCAATAGGGCAATTCGTGACAACCTCCCCATCGCGGTCCAATATGCCGACAAGGACGAAGAATCGATATCGGATCAGGGGAAAGTGCGGTTCATGAGCATTGGAGGACTCGATCGCAATCGGTACGTCAAGGATACGCCTCATGTTTATTGCAACTGTGCCTTCACTGGACATGCTGACTGGCTTGCATTAGCTGCTGCGGAACACATCTCTCGCAGACCTCCCATCTGTCCGTCATTCTGCTACTCTACAGTCAGCCAGTCAACTCTCGCCGGCATCGTCTATATTTTGTTGCCGGAGATCGTGCCATTGCCCATGCTACGAGGTCCATTCACACCTTGATGGCCTTGGGAAAGCAGCTCTCGTGCAGCACCAACCCCAAAGACATGATTGCCTGCGCGGAGACCCTGCAGCAGACAGCCAAGGAGAACAAAAAGAACGAGAAGAAGTTGCTTGCCGAGATTGCAAGATTGGAAGTGGCGCGAGTCAAGCCTCTTCTCCGTCTCGGCCGCCGTGCTTGGATTTACCAGGCTCAAGGCGGCATGGACTTTATGAATGCCATCAAGGCCGAGATGAGGGACGTTGTCGTTGACGACAATGGCCCACTTTTGGTAGCGACCGGCGACATTGACAAGCCTGGTCATGTCTGGATATTCCATCGCGAAGCCGAGATGCAAGCCTTAACTACGGAAGTTGGCGCTGTTCTGCCAGAAGTCAAAGGTGGAGGCAGAGGCAACCTCTGGCAAGGAAAGGTGCCGCGATGGAGGCGTCAAGAACTCAAGTCGTTGCAAGAATTAGCTGAAGCACCTTGAATACTCATGTAAGGCTGGAAACATCACGGTGTGCTCGCCAACAGTCTCCAGAGCCTCGATAAAGAAAGCACCCAAAGAGGCATATCTCAGGCAATCATAAAGTTAGACTATTCTATAAATCTACCAAGACTCAAGAACTGAACCAATCTCACAATCATATCGAAACTTTTCGTGCACCGGCCACTACGACTGACGGACCCTATTTCGCTGGTCCACCCGCATCCCGCCGAGCAAGATGGCCTCGTCTTGAGGAACGCCCGGCTTCGTCTCGTATGTCTGGTTCTTCTTGAGGTACCAGTCGATGCCCGTCCCGACGTTTCCCCTGCTGTCAACCATTTCGGTATCGTTGCTCGCCCTCAGAAGTAGGCAATGCTGTACCGGTCCTCTCCATTTGCCAGCGGCAGGGCGCGGTGAAGCGCCGAGCGAAGCCGGTTCTCAGAGAGGAACCTCAGCGTGTCACCGACATTAACAATAGCGCAGCCCGGCAGCGGCTCGACCCATTGCCAGGCAGAGTCGAGGGCCTGCGCATCGCTCGAAACCGAACCATGTGCCGCCTCGCCGTCGCCGTCGTTTGCAGGGCACAGGACTTGCAGGCCCCATTGCGGCGCAAAGAGCAGCGTCAGGGATCCGAGGTCCGTGTGCATGTTTTGTCCAATCTCGCCCCTTGCGTTGCCGCTCTCCAGTGGAGGGTAGTGGACCAGGAAGAGGGAGCTCTTGGAGGGCGCGTCGTCGCGGTGATGACGCTGGAGACTCTCTGAGCCCACGAGGCCCAGGCCGGCCGACACGCAGTCGAGCAGCACCTTGGTCACAAAGTGGCATCGGTCGTGAAAGTCGCGGAACACGCTGTAGTTGTCTGAAACGACGGATGGTAGTGCCCATTTCCCCTCTAGCTCTGTTCGACCCAGCTTGATGTAGGAGTCAGAAACGCTCAAGATCGGGCACTGAGCAGAAGAGCTGTGCTCACCTTGATGGCTTCCCATCCGTCTTTTCCACCCCCGACGCCAGTGTGAATACCGATGGGCTTATACCTGTAATGTTCATTGCGACCTTAGCCCTCGCCATGCTCAAAGGGGCCCAGGACAAAAGCTTACCCGTGGGAGTTGCTAATGGTTGGGGTTTTCAGTTTCTCCTCAACGCTCCGTGCAAACCATCCCTTCATGATGTCGCTCACATCCTCGTGGTTCTTCAGAAGGTCATTTCCTCCGCTGCCAGCGTTGAGATCCAGATAGAAGAAGCCATCTTCCCTGCAAGCCGACATGAGGCGTTCCAGCTCGGCGCTCTCACGATCCAGCAGCTTGTAAAAGGAGATTGTCCTGAGATTGGCGATGGGGCCATCGCAAGACGGCGCAATTGATCTGGGTTTCAGGTCCGGTCCAGGCATTGTGACTTTCTGCTTTTCTTCTTTGCACACTCTCGATGAAGACACTTGATCAAGTGAGGCCTGGCTACTTATCCTGACGTCTGTCAATTTCAGATTGCTGAAAAGAAGCGTGAACCCCTTATATACAATCCAATGCCCGGGCCATCAGATCCAAGTGCCCTCAACGCCATCACCATACAACTCCAGCATCGTACGGAGCGACTTTACCAAATGCATCCGCCAAGGAGCCTGAACGGCCTCTCCGTCCGACTTTTGGATATTGTGCACGGCTGACGGCGACTCAGTTTGAATCTGGATTCCGAACCTGCTTACGCTGCAGCTGAGCCTCTTTCAAGGGATCGGCAACAGGGGTTCTCTTTCAAGAACCAAGCCTCATACTCGCCGGGGCTTGCGTGCTCGGGGTCGCAGACCAGCTCGCCGGCTCCTGTTCAGGGCCCGTCCTTGTCTGGGGTTCCTGCAGGCCTGAGCTTAAAAGGAATGAGCTGACGACCTGCCCTTTTGCCGAGCTTACGTGCAGTCACCCCTGGACGCCAAGTACAACATCCAGGGCTCAATCCCGCCTCGAAAAACTCTCATCACCGCCTCATCATCGATGTCGGCAGCTGTGGAATCTTGACACCTTGGGCCGACGAACAGAATTCGCTGGAATACTGTAGGTTTCAGTATCCGGAGCCTCCGTAGGACTGTGCTGGTGTCCATAATTTCCAAGTCCGTTGAAATTGACATGTCAGTTCGTCATCCTGTGCTTTGTCTCGGGAAAAGTGATGAACCCTCATCAAACACGCCAGACAGAGTGTGTGTACTCGTTGCCACACGGCCAAGCAAAGCCTCCGTTAGGATTCAGAGTTCGGGAGAATTTGCGGATCCTGAGCAACAGAGATTTCCGCCTCGATACCAAACATCGCGAACATGAGGCCCAATCGCGAATCTAAAGGATCCAAGCCCATGTCTCGTCGTGGTTCCCTGCCAACAGCCTGCCTTACCATTCAAGGCGCCGCCAGGGCCCGAAAACTTTGCCTGGCACGTGGCTGTCTGGTTCTAGACTCTTGAAGTTGCCTCGCAAATAGAGCTGCATGATCCCAGCTTGTCAATCATCATCTCGATGTGGAATCTGGTCCGAGATGCTCCCACCACTGACGCCGCTCCGATGGCGCACAATGACTCCATGGGGATCTGAAAAGACGGGCCTCAAACGTCTGCCTAGGCTGACTTTGCAGCGAGTCTAACCGTGCAGGCGAGGATGCAGTCATGAGCCACCACGAAATCCCCGAGTGATATTGCGTTTTGGGTCTTGCTGATCCCCGGAAGCTGTGATGCCTGGGAAGTGTCGGGATCCTCGACATAAACCCATGTCAGCAATCTACATCTCGGAAACTATCGGTTTACAGACCGGGGACCTTGTGGAGAATTCTGGTAAGCCTTGCCTTTCTCTCAAGTACGTTTACCGCTCCCAAGTTCAGCCACTACGAAAGATTGCATTCATTTCCAAGAGGGACCCTCCGCTGCGCTATTCTGACACTCAGAACGCTCCAGGAAAGTTGTACTATGGGTTCCATACTTGGAAACACGCCCTCCCCCGAGAATGGCCTCCCATCACGAGACAAGGGCAAAGCAGCATGGCTTGTCTTGGTGTTTCTTTCTTCTATTCTCATGATAACATGGGGTAAGTTATGCAACTGCCACCGATTTCTTCCTCTGAAAGTATTTTCTGCGCGAAGTCCTATAGGGTGAGATGGGATTGCCTGGATGCTACAGGAGTTGCCCATTTACATCACACCTCTGATCATGGCATGAAAAAGCTGGCCCAGTGATTGCGTATAAGCTCACGCAATTATCCAGGCTTTGGAAGCGCTGCTGGTGTATTCCGAGAATACTACTTCAACCATGGACCGTTGGCTGGAAATCAGGCAGTTGCATCAATCGGCGTCATGGTCGTGGTAAGTGGAATCAAAAGCTGCCTCTGCGTCGTAATCCATGCCTGACCAGCACTCTAGGGGATTCTGCAAGTCATGTCGCCGTTTCTTCTTCGTTTCTTGAGTGGGCGATGGAGACTACGAAAGCCCATGATGTGGACCGGCATGTTCTTGGTAGTCGTGGCGTCAGTCGGTGCTGCTTTCTCAACCACGGTGAGCCAGAAGAAAGTCCTGAGAGAAAGAAGGCTGCTGACTGACACGATGAAAAGCCTCTTCAAGTCATCATGACTCAGGGTCTACTGTACGGAGTGGGAAGCGGCCTCCTGTTCGCACCCTCGGTCAGTTTCATTGACGAGTGGTTTCTCGAGCGTAGAGGACTGGCAAATGGATTATTGTAAGAATCCTGGTACAACTACTGACGACCGAAAGCTCACTTTTCTAGTTTCGGATCCAATAATATTGCTGCAGCGGCATTCTCGCCCGTCTTCTCCGTTGTATTGACCAAATTTGGGCCGAGATCGGTCCTCATTGCGTGGGCCATTATTTCTGGCGTCATAATCTCCATGGGAATCATCTTTGTCAACCCTAGAGTCCCCGTCAAAGACTCTACTGTCGACACCAATCACCATCAGAGCGAGCCAGTCACCTTCAAGGCGTTCAACAAACAATTTTTTTACATCTTCGCCCTTTCCATGCTCTTGCAAGGATTCTCAAACTTTCTACCGGCGGCCTACCTGCCCTCGTACGCCACCAGCATGGACACATCGGTGGAGAAGGGTGGCTTGCTTATCACTTGCCTCAGCCTCTCGGGCATGGTTGGCCAGTCGTTTCTCGGCTGGCTGACAGACGCAATAGGCCCCCTGATTCCGCTTCTGCTGAGCACCTTGGTGAGCACCATTGTGATTCTGACCATGTGGGCGTGGGGCGGACGCGGATACTGGCTTCTTGTGCTGTTTGCCATTTTCTTCGGCGCCTTTTCGTTCAGCTTTGTCGTGTTGAGAAACCACATGGCCACGGTGGTCGTCGGCGACTTGGATCATCCGGATGAAGAGCTCGTTGTCTCGGGCGCACTGCTCTCCATCAGAGGAGCAGCGGCGGTCGCCTCTGGCTACATTGGAGCCGCCGTCATGTCTGCCGGCGAAGGGAAACCAAGCGAACCGGATGCGTATGGAGGAGGCAAATGGCTGTACCTCATCCTGACGGTCGGATGCTTCATGTTTGGTGCGACTATTGGAGCTCTTGGCTTCTTGAGCCGAAGAAAGAAAATGGTGCACGAATAAACGACGATGATTTGCAGCATAGACAACTCATGCAATAGATACGGGATAGATGCGGACTTGGGGCAAAGAAACCGCTTACTCCATTCGACTGATTGCGCATGAATTAGACTTTGAATCGGAAACTTGGGGTCCTTGAAGGTTGGCATGAAAAGTGTTGGCTTGTCTCAGTTCACATCTCGTCCCAGTCAATGTAATCAGACACATTAAACTCATATTAGGATTACACAACTAATATAAGAACAGGTTTATCGATCCTAGGTAGAATCGACTAACAAATAAGCAATACATCAGTATCTGTAACCTCAACCGTGACTCATCTTTACGTGACAGGAAACACGCCCATGTATTGCACTCTGAAAGGCAATCCCGATGACCTCTGGTCTCAAACGGCCTTATTAGATGGCTGCAATCCGGGTTGTCTATGCGGCGAGAATCCTGGGATGTCACTGGCAAGGTCCAATTAGTAGCCGCCCTTGGAGCCGCCGCCGTAGTCCTTCTTGCCGCCGCCATAGTCCTTCTGGCCGCCGCCATAGTCCTTCTTGCCGCCGCCATAGTCCTTCTGGCCGCCGCCATAGTCCTTCTTGCCGCCGCCATAGTCCTTTTGGCCGCCGCCGTAGTCCTTCTTGTGCTCGTA